>KZ308921.1:211530-237475 GCA_000376725.2 Ladona fulva | reverse complement strand
ATTTCAAAAGATATAAAATGCCAAAGTTTAAATTTTTTTCGAGCCATAATTTTTTGGGCCGATTTTGCTTCAAATTTTCTTCTCAGGTTTCTCTTATAAGAGATTAATTATTATTTTGTTTAATAGAGCAACATCGGTTGTATAAGAATACCAAGTTTTGTTTTGCTCAACGGAATATTGCGTGAGATAACGTGTCTCAAACTTGCGAAAAATCGCTGTCTAACTGTAGAAGGCTGCGGTAGGGGGTCAAACAAATGACTATATCTCAGCAAACACTTCATCGATGGATGTAAAACTTGGGAAATGTTCATAGAAGATATGAAGTTATGTTCACACAAAATCACATTGAAATCGGTGATGGTCGAGCGGGGCATTTCCCTGAAATTGGTCCACTTGACATGGAATGCCCCAGCAGTCCGTTTATAGCAGGTGGAGTGTTGCAGGAGGTGTACAATGCCTTAGTTAATCTATTTTACATTAAGCTTGCAGTATGCAAGCAACTTTTACTCGTATATATATATACATATAGGATACTAAAGATGAGGCAGACGGAATTGCCTCACTGAGCCGGCGATTTTTTTGCCGTAAAGCCCTAGGTCTGAACACCTAGGAAAGAAGCGGATATCCACCCTAGGCATCATGGGTTCGATTCTAGGAGGCCCCAAAAACGGCTATTTTCCCATAAGAATGTATTGGACAGGTTTTCTTACTTTTTCGGAAATTTTTTTCAGGTACTTTCCGTGAAGCTAGGGAATTGAAATTTTAACTGCAAGTGCAGGAAGTGATTCTCTTCTACGTACTGAAAAGACCGCTCCCAAAATGATCGTAGGTTCGACGCTAGGTCGATGGAAAACATTCAAAGGACTTAATTCCCAGGGACCGGGAAATTAAAGGTATTTAATTGCTTATCTGAAGCAGATTACACATCTGGTCTGCACATTTATCGCATTCTCCCAGAGATACCGCTCCTTTCAAACCTACGGGATGTATGATAAGTGTTCCCCTTTGACACAAACAGATTGTCATTTTGTTCTAAAGCTGCCGACGATTCCATTATAGGAGGCCCCAAAAGCGGTACTTTTCCCGTTTAAATGCATTGAGCGCATTTTCAAAAATTGATTTAGCGTATTTTGCATTAAGATACAACGTTGAAATTTACGGAGTGGTAGAATGTATTTTTACCTTTTTTTGACGCATGAGCATTATCGCTAATGGCTCCAGGTTCGATGCTAGGTAAATTCTTTATGCCAAAATTTCAGAAAATCATTTAGGGTATTTCCCAATAAGATAGAACGTTTAAATTTACGCCACCAATAGAGAAGATAATTATCTATTGTACGCCTAAAGGTTTATGTCCTTAGTTCGATGCTAGAGCAATTCGTATATCGTAGTTTCAAGAATTCATTTAGGGTATTTTGCGTTAAGATAAAAAAGCGTAATTCACGGTGTTGTTAGAATAGATGACGTTCTATCGAATGCCGTAGAGATTGTTTCTCTGTGGGCCCAGGTTCGAAGCTAGGACAGTTCATATGACCGAATTTTCAAAAATTCGTTTAGGGTATTATAGTTGGTGGATGACAGTCCGTGAATAGCAGGCGGAGTATTGTAGGTGGTGCATAATGCTTTAGTTAATCTATCTTATGTTAAGCTTGCAGTATGCATGCTGCTTTCTCTCGTATAGTATAATTATAAGACATAAGGGATTTGGTTAACTTAGTTTCGACGACTGACACGGAAAAATGGTTGGTAGATTGTAATTCCAGGTTGGCAGCCCCACTCACGAGCGTTAGAAAATGTGTTTGAAATTTCCAAATATTTTAGTATCGATAGTCTACATATTTGGAATAAAGGAGGAACGTAGCTGAATATTTTAGGGTCTCGGATATAGACACCAATTTATTTGTAAAAACATTACTAGATGTAACCTGAATAGTAGCTGAAAAGTCGCTAAACTCCGAAAAAATGTCCTTAAAAAGTAGTTCAAAATTAAAATAGCTTTCAATACTTTCTGGCATGTTTATGTGGTAGGTATCGATAGCGTAAAGAATGAAAAAATTCATTTTTTCATTCTTTAAGGTTAAATAGCTTAAATTCGATTCTATAAATGGATCATTATTTCAAGAATTGAAAGATAACATTTACTGTATGATTGTTATGTAGAATAGAAAACATCGTACTTTTCCACAGGGACTTTAATTCGCGACCGGTAAGAGTACTTACATCTTCAGGCAATGTCTTTCCACGAAGTCACGCATTTGAATATTGATTTCATGACATGTCTTTTATCAACCGAAGGAAATGCTATTCTAATTTACAATAAATCAAAAATATTGTGACAAATAGGTAGACGAGGGTTGGCGTCATTGATCATGTTATTTAGAGTACAAGTTATCGCTAAAAAAAGAAAAGGCCGCTAGTTAGCGACAAAATCGCTAAGTTGGCAACTATGGTCTCGGATAACTTGTCAGACATTTCAAAAGTATCATCGAAAAACTTTCTGGGTCAATCACGGCGTGGAATAAAGAAGCCAGAAGGGTACGTCTCCGTGGACCCATCATTCTGTCATTCTCTCCCATTTGTAATCGTTAAGAAATGTGACTGGCGAGCGATTGATTACTTCCCCACGATCTTTCCCATCTGGAGAAACTCTGATCGAGGAGAGAGACAAGAAAACGATATGAGTGAAGGAGACTCGGAAGTGAGAAGGTATTACGGTAATAGTAAAGCTGAAGCAATGGCCACGAGAATTGATCCGCGAAATAAATATGAAAATCAATATTTTTTTTCTGGATACGGCAGAACAAAAAGAAAGTTGGAACACGGTGTTAATGAATCAAATGTTTAAAAAGACTAAAATACGTATGCCGTATGTTGGTAGGCGGAACTCGCTTTCAAAGATAAATGGGGATCACAAGGATTGAGGTAAAGGTGTTAACTTTGCACATTGAAGTTGTGCGGCTAAATCCCAAGGAATAACAAGTGTGAAAAATAGTGACATGACTGGGAACTCCCACTTTCCGGGCAGGTATTCTAACCACTGAACTACCATGCCAAGTCTATTCCACACTGTTACAGGGAATGCTTTGTGAGTAGGTTAGAATACCTGCCCGGAAAGTGAGAGACCTGGGTTCGAGTCCCAGTCATGTCACTATTTTTCACACTTGTCATTCCTATAAATGGGGATCTCAGGATTACCAATTTCTTCGAAATCCCAATGCGCATTTCAAAAACAATCCATCCATCATCAGGGGCTTCACAATAGGAACTTCCTATCGTAAATATTATCAATTATTAACGCATCGTTAATCATTTAGACATAATTATTTGTAAGCAGGGGCGTAGCAAGGATTAGTTCATAGAGGGTATTTATTATGCATTTAGAGTCATGGAGTAAACACTGCATTCCTACAATGCAGGGGCAGAAATTCTTCCGACCAAAAGGTGATGAACATATAAATTGATTGATTTTAACATCTACATCCTGTGTATCTCTAGCGGTGTTTGTATGGCGTAATTGCGAGAGGTAATCCTCTCACATGCTTCCCTTTATTGTTGCCTCTATTCTCATGGAGGGGGGGGGGGTTGAACCCCCAAAATCCACCCCATGGTTTCGCCTCTGTATGTAAGTCCCATTACTGTAACGCAATGAACCCTTTGTAAGTCGCTGTCGGATTTCATTTGTTACGTTTGACAGTATGTCTATTTAATCTTTGATCATCGCCGTTACTTCATCAAAATGTCTTCAATAAAATCAACTATTAATGTTTTCCCTGATGGATGATATGATTTCTGATTTCGATCTCTAGCCATCATCATTGCTGTCAGCCTACATGGCGGGCTCGCCTGTTTAACGATAGTATGTGAAAGCTTTCCCATGAAGGCCATCAATTTAATCTCGCATTCACCGAACCGAGCAAATGTGCGAACGTGCCTTATATTATGACCGAACTACGGACGCATCCGAAAGATAGAATCGGAGAGCGGAGCAAAAGTGATCAATAAAGAGTGATTGCATTTACGTGACCTTATCTCGCACGCGATTTACCTGCTGCGTGAATCAAATCATGCTTTCAGGAGGGAGGTCACAACGTTAACTGCAAGCTTCCAATTTAACCTCATCTCCGAATTAAAGCTGCCTAGAATGCATCCTGAGTGAGTTATCGACGGTCGGCGTTGTGGCCTCTGTTGTTAGATAAATGACCGAAGTAATTTAAATGCGCCCTCGAAGGTCAAATCAATGCTAGCAAACTACTGTTGATATGTCTCTTATACACGCAATACAGTTGACTGAGACATCAATAAACTCCAGCTGTAAACATGTTTGGGAATCTTCAGGAGTTAGCGCAATGGCTGAATTGGTTATGGTACTGGAAATTTTAAAATGATACTCATCCGGATTATTATATTCTCACCGTCCAGATTTTATGAATTTCATAATTAACTTCTAAGCACTGACTGCTTCCCAGGTAAAAGCATTTTTTTATTCTCAAGGGACTATCGCCTATAAGGAATGCAAGGCAATTTAAAAATGGAATATTCTTTCTTACACATCCAACTGTATGTATCCCAAAAGTAAAAAAAGCCACGTAGAAAAAATTATAGAGCCGCCAGAGTCACACAGGGTACAAAAAGCTGAAATAGAACGAGGGCGTAGCCAGGATTGACCAAGGGGGGGTTCAGATCCATAGAGGAAACGTGTAAATTTGACTACAATCCAGGAGAATTCAAAATACTACTACCAAAACCCTCTTCAGGCTTTAAAACTTTTCCGTTTTAGAGAAAAATATGAAATACGAAGCAAATTATCCATTGTGGAAATCTTCATAAATCTTTGTCATCAATAATTCATCTCAAAATATTATATTTGCCTTCCACCACTTATTACATTTAAATTCCTTCCATTTAAACCTTCGTACGATTTAAAATCTATAAATCGAAACTTCTCATCTGCCTTCGGCAGCTTTAATCAAGTAATCGCTGGTTTTCTTTTATTATTCTAATGGTCTTAAGTTTTTTAATTTTTAAATTATGAATGTAATAATAATTACATTTTTAATAACATGAAATATTGTTTATATGTAAAACTAGTTATTAAAAATATTACTTATACTGAACTAATCTACTGACAGACAAAATTCGAACATCCACCAATGAATACACGGTGCATTAACTGTTAAATATAAATATTTACGTTGCTACCCAAAATTGTTTGGTTGCTACAACAATATGTTGGAAGCTGGAAATGTAGATTGGAATGTAGCTAATAAAATTTATTTGTATGCCCAATTAAAGTACTTACGCTATTTAAATAACCTAACAAATTATATAATATTTTTACATACATTCACTTAATATATTCCCTATTTATTCAAATATAACTTCTCAGATCATTTGAGAAAGGGTTGGGCATGGCCAAGTGGGTCTATAATCTGTCTCGCTTCGTGGTATATGAAGCAGGATAGGGACTGCAGATGGATGAGATATGTGGTATATGCCTCATTCCATTCGTAGACCTCTCCACCCTTGTAAGATGATTTGTGACGTACGTAAAACAAAGTGATGGCGGCTTAGCAGAACCCCCACTTGGGTGTCACGGATTGCTCACGGGGAATTTCTCCTCCAGTACACATAGTGACGTAAACACTATGTGCAGCTCCAACTCCATTACTTTCATTGTCTTTATTAATGGTTTTCTTAGTATGCAGTAAACTATTAGCATAAATAATAAATAGACATGCAACAATGCCATTAGTTAATCAATCTTCTTTACGACCATAAAGATATATATGTATGTGTTCTGGTGAAGGAAATGTTTTTTATTTGTAAAGTTTTCGACACAATAAAACCAGAATTTTGAGAATTACGGCTTTCAAATAGCGAAGATTATTTTGTAACTGCTTAAATTTCTCATATAATGACTTTTCGCTACCGTTGGACACCTGCCCTAAGGAAAGGATAGCCATGAATTGAATCAACGTTACTTGTGCGTACTTTGCTATGCAATAAAACTTAATCGTTCGTAAATTGCAATTTCTGAGCTAACTTCAGCAATCTGAAATAAACTTTTACAATTGGAAGAAGCTGATTTTCTTTAATAATCTAATGCGTTCTCTTCAAATACTGAAGGCGTTTTACTTTTGGATTTGGGGAAGAATCAAGAGAATTGGTAGGATGGAAAAAGTACGAAATGAAGATGTGCTTTGAAGGGTAGGAGAAAAGAAAATGCTGATAGAAGCTATGAAATGAAGGATAAGAAACTGGTTGGGACATTGGTTGAGGAGGGACTGTCTGTTAGTGAAGCACTAGAAGGAACGATTAATAAAAGAAAAGGAAGAGGACATACGTGATATCAGACGGTGGACGAAATCAAGAAAGACAAGGTCTACCACAAGATGAAAAGGGTAGCACATGAAGCCTGGAGGACTGAAGTGTTAATCACGCTCAATATCTGCTAGAACACAAATCGTCATCACCAAATAAAATATTACGAGAAACCAGTAAGAATTTTCAGCAATTTTAAGTTTTCGAATGGTAGGTATTACAATAATAGTGTCAGTTATTCTACGATACTCGTAGAAAAGATTCCATTCCATATTCCTACGATGAATATAAATTATTTGAAAAATTGTCAATAAATGTTTACATTAATAAATAAATCAGACAGCTGCACTTCTTATTGTCCACGTTATTTTAATAATCAACCGATTTCGGCCTTATAGCCGTCATCAGATCGGATAGTGATTTTGCTGCTTAGATGCAATTTACTGGCTTTCTTCAATGTTTAGTCATTCATAATTACCGTAACTTTGTCATTTTCTGACTTGTCTTATATCATCAGTTAAGTTTTAATTTTTTCAGCTACATATTATATTTCTTCGCTATAATTTCTTCCGTGATTTTGAACATGCTCCCGCTCCCTTTGTGCCCCCACTACAATATCATCTGCTAATCGAATTACCAAATTTACCTATAATCCTTGTATTTTGCACTCCTTATCGATATTTTTTCTAACCTTATTCAGTGAGTCTTGGATATAAGCATTTAAAATTATCGGAGAGAGAGAACAATATTTTCTTCCTCCTTCATTAAGTATCGTTTTTTTAGTTATTTCATACGAGTATTTTCATTATCACAGTTTCATTTTACACACATTCCAAATCAGCTTCCTGTATTACGAGTAAATCCCAATTTTACTCATGATTTCATACGTTCTTTTCCATTTTACATAATCAATCGCCTTTTCAATGTCAATGAATGCTAAATACGTTTGTATGCCCTACCCCATTATCTTTTTTTTCTAATATTAACCTCGGCGCTTAAATTACTTCTCTTGTCCCTCTCCATTTCCGACAGCCAAATTGGTATTTCGTCTAATTTTTTCTACCTTTCCTTCCATTTGCTTTAATATTATGTTAGTGATAATTTTTAGGCATATTAAGCTTTTTGTGCAACATTGCTCAAAACTTTTTGCTACTTGTTAATTTCGAAAGTGAACTATCACTGCTTTTTTAAAAGGCCAGATAATATTTATTTTTCGTACATTCTCTATACTTAATTAAATAGTATCTCTTTCACAAGAGAACCCCTCTCTTTTGAGAGTTAACTTCTTAATATATCGAATGCTGGGGCCTTGTTATTCTTTAAAACTTCTATTGCCAGCTCAAGTTCCTTTCTCATTACATTACAATCAAGGCTTCCTTCTACCAATCATTTCCTTGGGACCAAAGGACCAAATCCTCCATCAGATCATCATTTTTATATAGAGTTTATATATTTTCTTTCCTTTTTTGGCAATCTCAGCAGTCAATCAGACTTATAACTTCTTCATCGCTTGTTCCAGCTCCCTTGTTGTACTTACCTTCAAAGAAATATTTTTAACCATTTCATACGCAGATTCTAAGCATCCGTTTCACATATTTTTCTCGAGGTATGAGCAAATTTTGCGCTCTTGCAATCCTTAATAACCAATTGAGAACATCGCTTAATATTTTGCATTTAATCTTATCTGATGGTTTCCAGGATCGTTTTAATACCCTTCTCCCCTGTATCATATTCAGAACTTTATTTGTAATTCATTGTTTTCATGTATTAACTTTTGTTTCTCCTAAGGATTCATCTGTAGCTTTTTGCAGATCTTTATTTCTGAGATTCCACGATCTTTCTATATTTCTTCACTTCTCTCATCTGTTCTTCCCTGATGCCCTATTTGAGTTCCTTTATCCTTTACTTCTTTCACTTGCTATCTTTTTGATTCTAAGATTCTTTTGTAATCTTTTAAGCCTTCGAAAATGGGTAAGAAAGACTTTGCGCAAGATGGTGCGCACCCAGGATAGTTCGCCTATATGAGTTCCTTTATCCTTTACTTCTTCCACTTGCTATCTTTTTGATTCTAAGATTCTTTTGTAATCTTTCAAGCATTCGAAAAAGTGGGTAAGAATGACTTTGCGCAAGATGGTGCGCACACAGGAAAAATCCCAAGGAAGAATGGACTTGAAAAAAGTCTGACGGGACCGGGAATCGAACCCGGGTCTCCCAATTGCCGGTCGGGTGCTCCTTCCGTTGAGCTATCCCGGCAGAACATTTCTCCAAGCGATTCGGGATACTCTGTTGACAAAGTACGTTGCGAGTTCGTCCGCATGGCGGCATCGTTCGCGTCTAGCTTCATTGAAGTAACGGTCACACAAAGAGATGGAAAGGAAACCCCCTTCTGGTAGTAAACAAACGAAAATGGGTAAGAATGACTTTGCGCAAGATGGTGCGCACCCAGGAAAATCCCAAGGAAGAATGGACTTTAAAAAAGTCTTTAATTAAAGACTGGACCGGGAATCGAACCCGGGTCTCCCAATTGCCGGTCGGGTGCTTTGTCCGTTGAGCTATCCCGGCAGAACATTTCTCTTACCCATTTTCGTTTGTTTACTACCAGAAGGGGGTTTCCTTTCCATCTCTTTGTGTGGCCGTTACTTCATTGAAGCTAGACGCGAACGATGCCGCCATGCGGACGAACTCGCAACGTCTTTTGCCCACAAAGTATCCCGAATGGCTTGGAGAAATGTTCTGCCGGGATAACTCAACGGACAGAGCACCCGAACGGTAATTGGGAGACCCGGGTTCGATTCCCGGTCCCGTCAGACTTTTTTCAAGTCCATTCTTCCTTGGGACTTTTAAGCCTTAACATTCTCTTCATCTTTACCACACTAAGGTCTGATATGATATCCGCTCTTGGGAATCTCCTGCTATATTTTCCTTGGTTTAAGTTTACTTTCTCCAATATATAATCTATTTTATATCTGCCTATATTAACAGCAATTTTCCAGGTTTATTTCCAAGTTATTTTATGATGATTAAGCCGAGTATTTGTAATGGCAAGCCGGTTCCTAGAACGAAAATCAAGCAGCATGTTCCCTCTTTTATTTCTCATTCCCATCTCATAACTGCCGTCTATATCCCCCCCCCCCATTCCTCCTCTACCACTTCATTCATGTTACCGAGGATTTTGATGTTTTTATCACTTTTTATCTTAGTTAATATTTTTTTTACACCTTCATACTATCTTCCCACCTCCATGTCGTCAAAGTCTGTTGTTCGCAATCATACGTAGCATATACTACAAATATTTTATGCGGCGCATATGCTTATAAATAAGCCCGAAGTTATGCAGAAGGCGTCTGTGAATAGGATATCTAGGAATCGGAACATCTATTGTTTTTCGAGCATATCATGAGGCTAAAATTATAGGGTTAAGATGAATTATTGTGAAACTCTTTAATTTTAAGGAATGTCATTCCAGGTTTAACATATAATACTGGGGTATCTCGGCTTCCGAACTAAATTCGTTCCAACGCGAAGTTTTCAACTCAAAAGTCTGTTTCTCGAAGCACAGTTTTCCGTTATATCTTTTTCGTTTTTTCTTCGGTTCGGATCTCGAAATTAAGTTCGTATCTACAAGTCAAAACGGAGAAAGAAAAATGTAATATAAAGAGCGGTAAGTCGAGATACCGGTATATATAAATGTGTAATATAATTTCGATATTGTAATCGAATCATTTTCTTCTATGTTCAGCTCGACGAGAATAAAATTATTGCCAAAGCCAGACATTGATGGAAAATAGTTTCAATACATCAGACAGCATGTCTTGTATGTGTGTACAGGTAAGTCATTTCGAAAAGTCCCCTAGCTTACAAAAAATATTCACCTCGTTCACCATCCTGGCTTGCCTCGCGCTTTGGTTCGACCTTGACCTAGATTTGACATTTAAATTCCGGAAAATGTGAACTATGCATTTTGGTGCGCAAAAATTGGAAAGGAAAAAAGTGAGAAATGGTGCCCACGTAAGTTAGAACGTATTGAGGCAGCAGAGGTGCAAAAGGAAGGAGCTTTTCAATTCAAAGTCAGTTTTGAGCTGTTGCCGTGTCGTTTTGGTGGCTGGATTTTTGCGAGAATTACTTGCTGTGGTTAGAACAAATGGTGGCTGGAGCTGGCACAAACTGTGAAAATAAAAGCTTGGAAATAAAGTAGCAGCTTATAAAAGATTTTCAGGTGAAGATTTCGTCCGATTCCAAGAGAAAGATTTGTCGTGTAGTTCAATGTTTAATACAGTTTATCATTCGTTGGTTTTATATTTTGTCTCCGTCATTTGTTATAAATGCATTATGAACTGAATTTCCTCTAAGCTGCGTACCTGGGCGGCCGCGCAATACTTTTTTGAGTTCCACCCAACTAATGTATCGAGCGTCCACTATTTACTGACATTTGGAAAACTTTCAGCTTAACTTTTCATAAATTCATTGCTTATTTTGCGTGTTATTAATTGTAGAGTTGGATTTTATGTTCCGTTTTGTCATTTAAAGGAAAAAAAAGATTAGAGGGAACTGTGATTGTGATTTGGTGTTCCACACTTTTAAAAGTTGTATTCCTTTTAAAACCCAAATCAGTCAATTAAAAAGTGTCCTATTCCTATTGTAATGGTATATTTTAATTGTCCAGAAATATTGAGCAAATTGATGCGATGTAGTGTTCCCCTGTTGAGGGATCGATCTCAATATTATATGGATTGCAATGATGCATGACGGAATTTGCATGACGGAATTTTACTTATTTTAAAAATATATCATTTATCATATACATCTGGTGTTCCTTAGCCAGAAAATGTAAATTGATTACCTTTAAAATATATATTTATGACCGATGGTTTGATGACAGATGGTTTTATTGATGAGAGATAAATTCAATTCAATAAAAATTGACATTGATAAAAAATAGTATGCCCGGAATAGAACCACTTTCAATTTCGGGAACTTATAACAAATCGTATTCATTTGGTGAAGAGAGAGATGTGAGAAAGTCATCCTCCCGCATGCTTTGTTTATTGTTGGCTCTGTTCTCATGGGGGGATACAAAGTAGAACATTATCAGTATAAATTTTGACTGTACCTTGAGAACAGAGTTTAACTTTCACACGATGATTAATGCTTCGTTGAACCAATCCTTAATCGCCCATAAATATTTACGTTCCTACCCGACATTGTTTGGTTGCTACAATATGTTTGAAGCATGAAATAAATATTGAATTCAACTATGAAAATTTACTTTTCTGTATTACTATACTACTGATACTATTTACATTACGTAATAAATCAAATTCCAGTAAGGCATACTTCTAATTATTGTTTAACAAAAGGTTAAATACTAACAAAACTATTGCATTCTATCCATCAACAGCAATAACCATTAGTTATGAGAAATCTCAGCCTTGCCCAACAACCAATTTATCGCGTGTCGTTACTAAATCATCGTAGCACCTAGCCACCGTGGACCAAATCGTCGCGGACCAAATCGTAGCGGGACCAAATTGTCGTGGGACCAAATCTCCGCGGACCAAAATTCCGGGTGCCGAGTTAGCCATAGTATTATGAATAAAAATTAAAAGGGGGAAAAAGAAAAGACCCACATTTATGTTAGATTCTTTGGAAGAGTCCAGTCTCCTTCATAAAAGTAATAACTTTGTCTGCCTTGCCATGATCATCTGCAATGACATCCTTCAGTGTGCTTGCTCCCAAACACCTCTCCTGTTCACTAGAATAGATCCTGCACTCAGTGAGGATGTGACATATAGAGAGTTGGGTGTTACACTTGTCACAGTGGGGAGGTGTACGGGGAATTGTAAAAAGGTATGAGTGCGTCAGTGCACTATGTCCAATTCTCAAACGAGTTAAAACTACTTCCTCCCTCCTATTCTTTCTGTCAGAAGAGCCCCAAGGTTTAATGGTTTCTTTAATTGCACGTAACTTATTCTCCGTTAGTGAAGACCATTGCTCTTCCCAGTCCTTGAGAGCAATACTTTTGAGTTGGGACTTCAGATCTCCTGAGGATACTTCTTCAAAATCTATTGTAGGCTTTCTTGTGGATTCTTTTGCTACCCTGTCTGCTGCCTCATTTCCTGCTATTTTCACATTTCCAAGAATCCAAATAAATTTTACTTGGACTCCTCTCTCACTAAGTCTACTACACAGATATTGCACTTCCTGGACAAGTGGGTGCACAGGATCATAACAGGTGATGGCATTCAGTGAACTCATTGAGTCAGAACAGATTAGAGTGGGTAGCTCTTGATCATGGAAGAATTCTAGGGCAAGCTTGATGGCAATTAGCTCTGCCACAAATACACTGCATATAGGGTGTAGCTTTACCCCATGTGAAAGACCTGAGCCAATGAATGCACTTGCACACCCTGCATCCGTCTTCGATCCATCTGTATATACAATATTAAAACCTTGGAATTCAGATAATGCCAACAAGGATCTGGACCGCAGTTCATCAGGGAGCAAGGTGGCCCTTGGTTGAGTAGCCAACCCAAATGAGACATCAGGCCTGGACACCTTCCAAGGTGGTCCTCTAAAGGGGCATGTTCGCATGATATTGGGAAGCACTATATCATGGTTTTCTAAAAATCTGTGGACTCGTACAGCAAGAGGTTGTATTGCACGAGGTCTTCTATTAAAAACGTTCAATAAATTATGGTTAAAAACAGATTTAAAACTTGGGTGTGTCGGTAAAGTTAAAATTTTGCTGACATAATTGCACATCAGGATGTTTCGCCTGATCTCTAATGGTGGCTCACCAGCATCACTATAGATGCTAACCAGTTGCAAGTCGTAGACAAGCATTATGCAAAGATGTCAGAGGCGCTGAGATCAGAGCTAAACGCTTTTTTGCCTTCAGTCTCTTTTCATAATACTTTTCCCTATAGGTTTTCCGGCAGGGCCCTCGTTTCCTTTAGTATTAATCCGAATATGTTAGACCTCCTTCTAGGCGTCCCATTTAGTACTCTTCAGGAGGTAAAGAATCTCCTAATCTTGAGTTTGGATGTAAAGAGACTAACGCGGGAGGAACCCCACTTCGTCCTGTCTAAAACCACTAGCAGAGAAAAGGGCAGAAAGATATGGCGCTTCTGGGAACCTAGTAGGGTTGCTTGTCGAGAGACAGTAGAAGATTGCTTGCATATGCTACATCTTCCGTCCCCAGGTGCGAGATAGCTGTTGTCCACCACATTCATCTTAGTCTAAACCCACTTCCCCTGTCCATATCCATTCCTCAGAAGCATCTCAATTTCCCGTGTACCTTGATTCATTTCTTAATTTTTTCTAAACAACCAGTTACATTCGACTAAAACATATCTTTCAACTTTATGTAACGAACAACCTAAGATAACGCGTATTGTTTAAACTTTCAGGAAATATAACTCACTTTCCTATCAAAGTATATTTTCCTTCCTAATTATGTCAAAAAATTAACTGAATTCTCCTAATTTAATAGCTCATTTTTATGGAATATTTTTACTTTTGAAAGCTATTGACATACACATTTCTTTAGGAGTTAGACAACTGACACTAGAGGGTTAACTTGAATATGAGTTTTTGCAGAAATAATTTAACTCTGATTCTCATTTATGTTGAACAAATGATAAAATAAACCTTTCGTTTTTAAACAATAAAATAAACCTTTTCCACAACCTTTCTTTTTTAAACAATTAAATAAACCTTTCCCACAATCTCATAACCGTCTGGACTTGTACTGCCGACAGGGAAACTCATTTTTACCTATCAACTCATTTAAGAACATGTTGGATGATTTTTGCCAAAATATCCAAGAAAAGAACATTTAACTATGAAATTGGTACCAAGGAAAACATAGTCGGTCTTGATGATTTTTAAATTTTCTATCCCACGTATTATTTCGAATGTAATAAAAGGCATGGGGATTCGGAACGTAAACATTTTCTTTTGCCGATAGAAGTAATGAAACAGTGACAACAATAAATACTGATAAAAGTAGAAGGTAAGTAGGTAGAACCTTCACATTGCTTTTAAATTGTCTATGCCTATTTTTAACCTTTTCATTCAACTTCCGAATTCTTTTTCTTCAACGCAGCCTTGCATTACATCCAAAATGCCGTTCTCCTAAATTAGAAATTCATTCCTTTTTTGAATACCTATTCATTTATGTAGCACATTGTTCCGTTAGGATATATTTATCCAAAATATTGTGCATATGCCATTGATTTTGACTTCAACGTAACCTCTTCAATTCTTTTCTTCCGTATAATGCCCAAAAGATGCTGGAAATCGGAGAATTTCTTTTTCCTCGGGGTGTATATCTCCTCAATTCTCCGGAGGTTCAATTTCCTGTTCATCCCACGCATTTTGGTAACGTTTCAGTAAAAATCGTGGATAATCCGCGGCAACTGAGTACGCAAAAGGATTTTTTTAATATATATTATTCGAAGATAAAATACAATCGATTGTGGCAGGCTTTACAGAGTGGAAATCCATATGAATAGGATGATAAGAATAAAATTAAAATTACGCTTTTCCATAAGTGTATTTGAAACAAACGAACAGTTTTGGTACAGATCGGTCGTAACCAGATGAGGATATCATAAACAAGAAGGCTTATCCGCACATACATTCATTTTACTTAAATGTACTTATTATGACAATGGGTTAGATGGAAGAGGAGACTTTTAGTCTCAATCTCGCCCAAATAAAGGCATTTATTATTATTATTATGTTGGGAAAAAACAAGCGATATTTACCGATAGTTACAAGAATTTAAATAGAAGGAGGGTTCCCAGATAGCCAAATGGGCAACGCGTTCGACTTTGGTGAAATCGGTCCCGGTTTCGACTCCCGGTGGGGGACAACATGCGAAGTGACCTTGGATGTCGAAGCACTTTTAAGAGTACCGTAAATAGAAAGAAGTTAATTGAGCGATTTTCAGTGTTGCAGTATCTTCGCAGTAGCCTATTTCCAGATCTGTATTTTAACGTGATCTTGAAGCCGAATACGTCTGGCAATCGAATGTTAATGTCCAACCGTTACTCTAAAATTTGCAACCCGCACAGTATTTCCCAAATGAAAAGGGCGTCGTATTAGCGACTATTAGCCGCAGATAAATAGAAGTTTATTGCTAGATACGAAACGCACAGTAATCGTAGCCTCAAACTTGTGAGATACACAAATAGAACACCGATTCGAAATTTGGTAGTTGGCATTCAGTATACTCATATTTTCCGTACAGTTGGCATTCTAAGCAAAATAGCGCGGATCAGTGGTTTCCTAACGGTGAACTGTAGATGCCGGTTAAAATTGCATTTCCTTGCTGACATTTTAATATCATGAGAGTATAGTAAGGACAAGTAAGTAGGAGCAAACCGATTATTTAGGCGACAGAGTATTTTCTGCGCAAATTCGTTTAAGAATTGAAAATATTCTAATTCGGTGGATAGTATTTGGATGAGGGAGGTAATCGGTCTCGTCACTGCTCGACTTTCTTTTACCTCTAGTTTTTCGAGAGCCCGCCGGTGTGGCACGATGTTTTGTGGGGAAAAGTAAAAAAGGATAGGCGAGAAAAAACAAAATTGAAATATTTGTTCTACGCAGAATATATGGGAATCATCGATTCCTTATGAGGTACGAGCATCATGTTGTCACATGCGTTTTCTCTTCAGCTAAAACTTGCTTTAGTCTGCTACTCTTTCCTTTACGAAATTGCATCCTATTTTGCTTATGACGATTTTCAATAGAAAGTTTCCAATTTCCTTCTCAGAAATAACGTTTAGTACGATAGGAAGATCATTTACCTTTATGACTGTCTTCATGAATATTTTAATAATAATATATGTGGTTTTGAAATGTTCCTTTTCTTTCCTATGGTGAGACTCAAGTCTCATGTTTTTCTCTAAGTAACCGATGTCTGAATATTGCAAAAGTAGCTTTTGTATATGTTGATATAATTGGAAGTTTCTTATATCTTTCATTCGTAGTTTTTGCGGACGAAAACGGTAAAAACCGAGCAATGAAGTCTATGAAATTTGATATCTCCTTATTTTTGTTAGCGTCATCCAAAAAAGAAAAATAGTAAATCCGAAGTTATGGGAAACACATTTCGTTTGTAATTCTTGTAATGTATCACTACCCCTTAAAGGTTATGGAATAGATGGGTTCTTTGGTTACGTAGAACACTAAGGTATGGACGCACACCATATTAAAGGCTTAGACTGCCAAGTGCAACACCTTTATTTCATGTATTTTCTTGTTTGGACAAATGAGTCGCAATTATTAACGTCGTGCACAACGACCGGTCGATTTCTGGAAAGGGATTTAATCCTCAACCTATGATAGAGCGTACAGTTATCCCGTTTTCTCCATCGTCTGCATTCTTTACTGAGAAAGTCACTTTTTGTTTCTCTTCATGCAAAGAATACGTCAACCTCACTAATACGAGTTGAATGACGTGCAGATTGTAGTCGCAGTGATGAATTACTTAGTAATAGTTTCAATATCCAACTGCAACGGAATTACGTACACATTGCATTGATATATTCTACTGTAATTTAGGTTTTAAATATAACTACTATGGTTTTAACATTCTCCTTATATCATAGCTTTCTGTTCATGACTATAAATGCTTATCCATGATAACTGCTTTTTTGTGTACACAATGTTAGATTTTAGATCCTCCGTACAAAAGTTTAAGCAAATAATGACATTTTATTAATTTGGAGATTTATTGCAGTTGTTTGCAGTTTCTCCTTTTTAAATCAATTATTTAGTTCTATAATTACAGAAAATTGATTATATTTCCCATATCGAGTACCTGATTCACTTTAATAAATCATATTGATTCGTTGTCTACTAATATATAGTTTATATTCTAAGGTGGTAACGGATTAACTAAACCATTCAATCATGGTATGGAGGAGCTTTAAAAATTAAAACGTAATCCAAAGTGTCTAAATTTCCATTTCTTAAAGGCGCAAATTTACACTGTGGAAGTTTTTAATTCTGTTTCCGTTATGGTACTCTCGAGATCAATTCGTAAGCTGTCGAATCAAAAAAATGTAAATCAAGGAAACAAGCAAATAGAAAAGTTTCTGCACTTTGTAACTTGCACACTTTAAATGTATATTTGATGACCGGTATCGGCTACATAGATAGATCTGATAGAAATTGTAAGTATGAATCATGTTTAATGAACCTTAAATCTCAAGTGATTAAGGTTGTGTAGTCAAGTTAAATGTTCCACGTGTTGAGGTAAACTATTTTACGCAGCTTAATACGAGAATATTAACTAATTTCAATAAAGAGGCCGTTTCTTGATACCATTGCTTTAGTACAAACTTAAAATTACCATAATTTAATAGCGAAATATCACATCAATAATAATATTATACTGTCTCTCTAAGAGATCATATTACAAAAATCCATTTCATCCATTATAAAATTTATTTTAATCGTTCCTGCTTCCATTGCCATTACTTCTCGCTTCTTAAAGTCAGAAGAAATGCGTTTCTTTCTTCGTATAGCAACCACTACTGAACTAAATCGTAGTTCATTTTGCTCACCCAATTCCTCGCCTTAGGAAAAGAGTCCCTTACCCATAATCTGATTTCATCCATCCTCAGAAAACACAACTCTTCCCATTTCGCCAAACTATCAGTTTTTCCGACAGACAGCGGGACCTTGGCGGGGATTTGCAGAAAGCGTACAGTAAATTACGGCAATATTGGAGATTCTGCGGTCAGAATTCCTCACGATCACGTGACCGCCAGTGGGGAGAAGGAATTTCAGAGGGAAAGTAAATAGCATCCGAGAAGGAAAGAGGCTCTAAAGGGGAGAGAGGAGCCAAGGAAAAGGAAGGAATTCCGATGAAAGGAGCCTATACATAAATATACTTTGGTCAGGAAGGTAGAATTGAGGATATGGGAGAGGAGAAGAATTGTGGGGAAGGTATCGAATTCACTCGACTTAGAAAATAAGAAAGTTACATAAAATATATATATAGGAATGTAAAGATATATGACGGAGAATCACTGTTTACTTTGTTTATGGCGACGCGTGGGGCATTTTTTTGCTATTGACAAAAAAAGAATACGAACCAAAGAGTGCGACGCAAAGTCCTTAGTATCAATGTGATAATTATTATGTTACTCGTCAAAATAAAGTATTCATACATAAGTTTGTGGTACGCTTTCATGTATATGTACAAGGCGTAACTGAGAATCTACAGATCAAACGGAGTATTCGAATAGGATATCGCGGCAATAGGAGGTCGCGGATATAGAGAAATATGTATTTAGGAAATTTAAATATAGGCATAAAGGGGAAAAGCCGATAGGAGAGAAAGAAAAATGATAACTTAAGACTGGAAATGTAGAGGTGGTTGCTATCATTAGATGCATATTTGTATTTAAATTTTTAACAGGAAGAATATTATATGTAGCAGAAGAAATTCGGAGCGAAGGGAAATGAAGAAAGAAACTACGAAAAAGTTGGAGATTGAAAAACATTTGAAGAAGGGGAAAGAGGAGAAGGTTGAGCAAAAAGAGGAAAACGAAAGAAGATCTGGCTAAGACGAAATATCACGATGTTTGGAAGATGGTGAAAACTGATGGGTGGACAGGATAGTGAGTAGCTTGAAATGATCATGCCAGAAAAGCGACGTTGTAGGAGAATGATTTAACCCGAAAAAAATTCACTTCGAAAAGAAAATGTCAGTTGGCTATGGGATAAAATGAAAAGGGAAAGTGTGATAGCATATCTGGAAACGAATGCTATAAGTAAATACTCCATGTACATTAGCTTAAAGAGAAACTTCCAAGATGTAAAAAAGGAGAAATCATAAGTAATGTTTAAAACTGTGATGAAGGATAAGTCAATTTGCGTTTTCTTTAGGAATTCATATTATTGGTGGAATTAAAGACCTTCTCATCCGTATATGGGAAATTATTAACTATACCAAGGCTTTCGGCACGTTTTAACATTGTACTGAGCATGATGCGGGAAAGCGGAAGTCATAACTTTATTTCCATATAAATGTCAAGTTAGCTTTGATGAAATTTTCGCTTTTTCGATTTTGCGGTCTTAGCCCTAAATATTCGTGATACTCATCGGAAACATGAAGTTTTTATTTCAAAACTTTGTAGTTAATATTCGTATTTTCTGATATATCATTATTTTTAATTTCTAAGAATTTCACGAAGTATTTTGAGGGACCTTGCCATGTGATTTTAAAGCCGCATGCATAATAATGTTCGAACATTCTAGAAAATTTTCCATAATACTCCTCATTGAATTCATGATGGTTTCTGATATCTTCCTGAGTCGTAGTATCAAACATGAATGTTATTTAAAAGAGTATTCAAATCGAAATCTTAACGGAGTAGTACATCAAATCATGATATGGTTGTCTCCATATTGCCTGAAGTTGACATTACGAATAAAAAAATGAAAGTTGCTGAATATGCAGGGAATGAAATATTGTTTCGTAATTTCTTCATCCTAACATCCCACAGAAAAGGTTGTTTGGAGAAATTTGCAAGTAAGAGAATTAAAATGTTTTGACCAACCACCCTCAAATTTAAAAGTGTTTGCAGAGAAATAAAGGAAGGGAGCGGTGCCTGGCACCAAATGGATTAAATGTTCACGTTCACATTATCGAGAATTCCCGATAAACCTAGAAAAAAACGCAGAGATAAGGAGATAGGTTTGAGTAACTCGTTCCAGCAAGGTAATGAATCACCTCCTATAAGGAGAGTAAATGTAGGAGGTTACTGTGTAAGGAAGAAAAATTGCGTTCTGGAACTCAATAAAGCTATTGAGCCCATCGCTGAGGGGCACATAATTCTTTCCACTTCTATCTCATATCTCTTCTCCAAAAACCGAAGACTTTCTCTAAAAATGAAGTTCTCCCATTTCTTACTTTGTCCACCTTCAATTTCGCTGCGCTGTTCATCTTTTCTCATGAACTCGAACAGTTTTGGAATAAAATTCTATGAAAAAACTATAATAATGATAACACTAATGAAATCGCTTGCTTCTAAGGTACACACTAAGGGACACGACAACGTATGTAAAATTATCCAACGGGAACTGGAAATGA
Source organism: Ladona fulva (assembly GCA_000376725.2). NCBI lineage: Eukaryota > Metazoa > Arthropoda > Insecta > Odonata > Libellulidae > Ladona > Ladona fulva. Next base: position 217,035 of record KZ308921.1, on the reverse strand, counting down.
AACGTATATAGCTCCCGGATAAGCAAGTGTCGACTTCTGTGAAACGGTCCTGGGTTCGATTCCCGATGGGAGTCTATATGCGAAATGTCCTAAGTTATCGAAACACTTATCAACAATACTACCACTACTACGAAACGTAGGATCGCCGATACACACATTCCATATTACAAATTCACAGGATAAAATATAATAAAAATAGAACACTAAAGTTATACTGGAACTGGAACATCATCACAGGTAAGAATACTCCGCAAACAACCAGAGATCACAATCAGGCAAAAACAGTACGATAATTTATATTCCTTTAAAAATTTAGAAACATTGTATCTGGTTGCATTGCTAACTTCCCAACGCTTTATATTCTAAATAACCCACTAAAAATAACTGGATATGCAAAACCACCTGTAACGGCATATTTATATTCAAAGGGTAGACATGGAAGTGACGAAATACGAGCAAATAACAGTGAGGAACATTTTCCGAACAGCTTCTTTACCAATCCACCGATTTCGTCCCAACCGTATTCGTCCACACCCCAATTTCACATTCACCGTTGCCCCGAAATCTTTCCCCTCTCTCACATCCTCCGTTCCACACATAGATAAAATACTTCTCATTCATTTTTATTCACGTCTCAACCGTCACTCCCAACTCTTTCAACCTATTTCACGCTCTGCGCTCCTTTTCGTACGTCATTTTTTCGCCACTCATTCCCTCTTTAGATGCAGCGGCACGCTACCTCCATCAAGCATCCAAATCTCCCTCGCCTCCCCCACTTCGTCGCTTTTGCTCGTTTAAACCTCCTCTTTTGAAACCGTCGCCGCAAACTGAACATCAAAAGATTTTCTTCTCCAAATACTTCTCGCCCTCTCTTCCCCATTCATTTTCCTCTCCTTTTGTCATCTCTGTTCAACTTTCATTCTCTTATTCCCCTTTCTTCTTCTCCTATCGTCTGCGAGGAGTGTTGCTCTTACATTTCTCTCAGCTCGTTTCAAGTGGAAAATCTTTTTGACCTTTTCGCTTTTGCGATAACTTTTGTCTCACTTTCCGCCTGACCGTTTTCAAGCTTCAAGACGAGCGATGTTTGCTCTGCTAAATATATTTCCAAACGTTTTAATCATTTTCTCACTTGAAAGCACCTATTTTGCATTCATTTTTGGCTCGTTGGGTAGATTTTAAGTACTAGTATTGCTTACCTACATGGAATTATCATAGGAAATATATAAATATGATAAAATAGGAAATTAATATTATTCAATAGATATTTAGCAATTAAAATGTATATCAATCTATTTTAATGAAGGATTCACGGCAATATATAGTAAGCACGTTTACAATTAACATTATTAATAACTAGTAAACGCCCCCGTCAAGTATGACGGTACTAGTTAAAAATATAAAAATATGAAAAAAGGATTTAGTTTAAAAATATATGTATTATCGTATATATATGGTCCTCCTAAGCACAAAAAAATTCCGTCGTAAGATCGTAATAACTCAATATATTTCTTACCATTATTTATAATATTTATTCTACTGTTTTCAAGTCATGAAAGCCAACTTTACTTAATTTTTATACAAAAATTATAAGAACTGATTATCCCCGTGCATTTACATGGGATAACCCATGAAATCAATCTTCAACAATTGTTTTGGTGGTCAAAGGGATGGGTTGTTTATTTCTCAAAAATGTTGCGACTTTTCCGTTTATTTTATCAAAGTTCTCGCAATTTCGAAATTATATGAATGATTCATGACTAAAATAAGATTCTATGATCAATTTCCTTCGTAGGACCACTGTTTATAATTTAATTTTTTAAAAGAAACAACCTCTGTGGGTAAAGGAAACATATTTTACGTACATTTCTTATGGAAACGTATTTTGTGCTCGGTTTGAACTCGGTCCTTTACAGAGATGAGAATAGTTTTGTCTATGTCTATGTGTATACCATGCTAGGTACCTTTCGGCGTGTGGCAGGGGGTGCATGCACCAAGACTCTATTTACCTAGTTGATTACTTTCGCGTATCGTTCGCGGAAAAAACGAATTCTTGAATCGGTTCGTTTTCGCATCTATTTCTCTTATTTTCGTCGCTGTATTGGAGCGGCCTATATAGCAGGGAGTGCGCATTATGTCCGCGACGTCTTCCGAGAACGTGGTTACTCTAAACTTATTTCATAAATTTAACCTTAGCGTTAATCTTCTTTTTTCTAATGATCCCATCCCGCGTTCTTGAGCATCTCAGTAACGCTTACTGATTTATCATAGCAATTCTTCACGAAACGTATCGCCTTTCGTTGCACCTTTTCTATTTCTCGAATACAGCACTTGTCGTCCGGGTCCCATACACTAAAATGCATACTCAAGGTGAGGCCTGACTAACGCGAAGTAACAACGCTCGCGGACTTTTTCTTCGCTTCTTCCGACTATTCTCTTAACAAAACCGAGTTTCTTAAAAGCCGTTCCACATATGTTATGGATGTGGGCACTCCATGATAAGTTATTAGTAAGGGTCACTCCTAGATATTTCACCGATTCTTCCGTTATTAAGTTTTTCCCTTGGAGGCTATACGAGTAATCTTTAGTTATCGATTTTCTTTCAAAGAAGTTAATTACTGAACATGTATCTACATTTAGCTCCAATTTCCAATCATCGCACCATTTCGCAATTTTATTTAAGTTATTCGAAAGGATCAATCTATCCTCTTCTCTCTCAATCTCCCTGTAAACTACCGTATCGTCCGCAAATATCCTAACTTTACTATCGATTATTTTGCTAAAATTGTTGATATATATATTAAAAACAGTATCGGCCTTGGAGTTTCAGAATCGTAGAAAAACAATGAAGTTTGTTTCAGATCTCTAAGTCAAGCCGTTTCTGAGATAAATAGGGAAACGGACAGACGGGCAGACGGACGGATGGACAGACATTTTCTCTTTATATGTATATGAAAATATAGGTTTTTCGAATTACTCCTTGAACATTTCAAGGAGAATTTTTGTTCCTTGGAAGCAAAGTATGAGAAAGAAACTTATTTACTCAATCAATTACAAGGCGATTTCTTAAAAAAGTAAATGTTTACTCGCTTATTTACAACACAAGAAAGACTTCTTCTATGGACTATGGACGATAGGAGAAGAAGAAAGGGGAATAAGAGAATGAAAGTTGAATAGAGATGACAAAAGAAGAGGAAGATGAATGGGGAAGAGAGGGCGAGAGTTAATTGGAGAGGAAAACCTTTTGATGTTGAGTTTGCGGCGACGGTTTCAAAAGAAAGTGATGATATAAAATGTGAAAGACAAAACTGCAGCAAAAGCAAAATATATTTACCTATTTATTATATATTACCGTAGCAGTTAGATGCTGAGTCAGGTGGCGGCGTTAATTTCCACTGATTTAACAACTATACATTACTAACACTAATTATACTAACTAATACAATAGACAAATGTTAATATAAACAATCCTATACATTACATACATATCTACCAAAAATTTGTCATACACAACATCTTTGCTATCATTATTTACAAACTACTATATTTCTATATTTAAAATTTAAATAGCTATGAATTATTACTACTGATATATATTGACAGAAAAGGTCTAATAAGAGATTAAAAAGTATGGACAGCAATTATAACGATCTGCTTAACCTAATTTTACAAATATCTCTTTACTCTAGGGTCAATGGAATAGGTAAAGGAATTCAAATAAAGAAAGAAGGCGAAAAAGGGAAAGTTTCATAGGTAAGTCTTAGCGTAGAGTAATGAGGTAGAGATATCAAACGGGGAGATATGTTAAGAAAACTTTAATTTAGGAAAGAAAAAAGAATAGGAGAGTTAGAAAGGGAAATTAGCAACGAATATAAAAAGGTTAAGTCATGATTCTGAGGATTGGAAGAAAATGAGTCCCAAAAAGAAAAGATAAAGAAGTATTATTAGAAGCTCTGCGGAGAGCAAAAAATCTGGTTTTCAGAAATTAAAGAAAAACGTTTGTATTTCTGTCTGAGGTCAAAAATTAAGTAGCAGGGGGCATATCACAGATGGAGAGCAGTGGGATGAAACTGGGAGGATAAAAGAGGAAAAGTACAAGGAAGTAGCCAAAGTGCTAGTAATGTCAGCATAACAGACGGCCTAAAAGGGACATGGCGAGATTTTTTTTCTTCAATATGTATTTAGAAATTGAGAGCTTAGAATTGATGATGACGACCATATAACTTATCTAAGTTACTCTGTGTAGTGTGGTCTAACTTATATGTATTCCAAAATGCCCCCACAAACATCCATTTACCGGACCATTACAGTGGGAGCTTCAAACAGTAACAAAGGACAAACACATACGACCATATAACTTATCTAAGTTACTCTGTGTAGTGTGGTCTAACTTATATATATTCCAAAATGCCCCCACAAACATCCATTTACCGGACCATTACAGTGGGAGCTTCAAACAGTAACAAAGGACAAACACATACGACCATTCCCTAACCGGAAAAATCTGACTAGCCAGGATTCAAACCTGGGATCTTGTGGTTGGAGCGCGCAAACCACTCCGCCACCGCGGCCGGTTATATTAAATTCGATATGCTATTAAAGGACACTGAATTTCTTATTACCTTCTTTCTCTAAGTATTCCTATTCCCCTATTTCTTATAATATATGTATCTTTATATAATATCGGGTAGCTTAGAAGAAAGGCGGTGGTAACCCAACTATTCTGGCATTAAGGGGTGTCGGCTTGTGGGTGCAACTAGAGGAATGGAAATTCGATAATGAGGAGGGAGCACAGAGTGTATTCCTGTGAATCGCAGGTGCATGAATGGAATGGGACTTAATTGTCGCAGTAGTGATTTTCTTACTCGAAAAGTAAGATGGGAATTAAGATCAGTCGATTATTAGGAGCATCTCAACTCATTTTCTTTTTTAGCGCCGAAAAGCTTCAGAAATATTGAGGAATACGTTTGTAGGTAAATTTTCAATAATTTAGCAGTATTTCAGATTTCATTTTTTCTTCAGGTTATAATGTCACCGTGAATATTTAACGGCATGGTTGTAATTATGTACAACGGAAACAATATAATCGAAGTGAAAATGATGTTAGGAAACGAAAAAAGAATATTTATTCCCAGGAATCCGCTAATATATAGCGAACTGCATTTTCATTTCAAAAAAACCGCAATTTCCAGTAAAATTAGCATTTATCTCTATAAATAAGGCTCAAGGACAATCGTTAAGATAATGTGTTATTAATTTAAAGGAATCATACTTTTCCCACGGTCAGTTACATGTAGCTTACCCCAGAGTCGGAAACCCTAAGAATCTATATATCTACTCACCAAATAATAAGATGAGAAACGTAGTTTTATTAGCATGTATTGTAATAGAATAAGTTAATTAAGTATAAAATGAAGTGAAAAAAAAATTAAATAAAATGTAGATTTCTATTTCACTAAATTAAATAAAATTATATTGAGGTTATGACGATTTAGTTTTGGTGAGTAG
>KZ308921.1:151350-192744 GCA_000376725.2 Ladona fulva | reverse complement strand
CAAGCCGCCTTTCGGCGTGTGGCAGGGGGTGCACGCACCATGACTCTATTTCCCTAATCGATTATTTTCGCGTATCGTTCGCGGAAAGAATGAGTTCTTGAATCTATTCGTTCTGGCATCTATTTCTCTGATCTTTCTCGCATTGTCGGAACGGCCTATGTAGCATGGTGAACGCATTATACGGCTACATCATCTGCTACATCATCTCTAAACGTGCTATCTCTGAATTTATCCAGTAAATTGATCCTTTGTTGAAATCTTCTAACTTCCAAAGATTCCCATTTTGCGTCCTGTAGCATCTGAGTAAATTAAATTCTTTGCATGATTATAAAAAATTGAAAAATGTTTTTCCTCAAATAGGATTGATAACCATACACGTTTTTCCGTGAAAATGTCCACTGTACTTCACGAAGTTTCATCGAACACATTCACTGTCGATTTATGTATCATACCGTGCAAATTTCACCTCGCCATTTATTTACCCACTGGTAATCAGATTACTGTAACTAACTACCATTACACATAGCCTGCGGAGTATTTAGCCAGATCTTGGTGATAGAGTAATGTCTAAAGAAGACAGAGGTATTAGAGGGAGTGTGAGCGCATTCGTGCGAAAGAATGGATAAGCGGAGTGATGAAGGAGAAAGCGCTTGAAATGGGAGAGACAATGGCCGCGAGAGATAACAATGGCAGAGAAAAATGTGGAGGCGGAATGACTAGAATTAAAATAGGGAAAGCTCCGAAATGTAAGCAGTGGAAGTAATGAGTGCGCCTGAAAGGAAAAGTTCATTTTCGCTGAGTCTTAGTGAATTTTAGACACGATCCCAAAGGCGACGATAATAAACGAAAGAGTACTAATAATAACTATGAGCCATAGATTAATTTGCACTTAACTGTAGTTATAACGAAGAGAAAACAGCTAGTAGATGGCTTTTGGTTTGCCGCAGGCCTGTTCTATCCGAAAAGTTTGCTGAAATGGATATCTTCATTTGCTGCGGTGCATTAAAATTATTCTGACTGAGTTTTGAGTGAGAATGAAAGACTGTAAGTTTACAGCTTATTCAATTCAAATTATGTTTCGTAAATTAAAGAAGTAAAAGGTAACTGAAACCGTTAAAATTATACGTAAAGTGGTGATTCTTGAGCTATTTATGGGTCGATGAAGAAGTCTATCACAAAGACTGCTTTCAAAAAATTCTCAAATCTTATTTACATACATCGGGGAAACTAATTCACTGTATTATATAGGATTTGATAATACCTTGCACTTCTATCAATGCCATTCAATTTACACTTTAACAAGAAGCAACATAATTATTCTAACAGAATGTTGGCACATACACTATTATTTGCCACTGTCAATTTCTTATTTTTGCGAAGTGAGTAAATAATGTATCTAACTATATAGTATGTTACCATAGTGGTGGAGATCATTATAATATTCCCGGATACATATTTAAATATATTTATACCATTTGTAATATCTTAAAGACGAAAAACCTATAATTAATTCGTAAAATAAAAATATCATTACTGTACCTTATTTTATAATCAATATGAGTTGGCCGGACGTCCTGAAAGGCCACAATAAAGTTCAATAAATACACCGTTCTTCGTAACTTCCACAAATTATTTTATTGCACGGCCGGTTTCGGCCTAAGCTCGGCCATCCTCACCTAAGAATGGCCGAGTGTATTCTTGAGCTATTTATGTACGGTGTATTTATTGAACTTTACCTTATTTTATTTACAATGGAACAAAATCTATAAACTTCCAGAAACTTCATCAATATTAGGTCGAACAATAGTTTAAAAGGAGAATACTAAAGATTAATTGGAACCATAGGATAACGAATAAAATGTTTATCAGATGGTGAAAGAAATTCCATCTCCAAAAGTGTAAGAAACAGGTGGAAAAGGCTAATAAGACATATTATACTCCACGAGAGCTCGATCAAGACAGTTTCAGAAGAAATGACGCGTAGAGGCAGACCAAGCAGATGATGGAAGATGTTAAGGGTACCATTTACAAAGAAGTAAAAAGAAGATGAGGTGATAGAGCAGACTGGAAGACTGCTGCAGACCAATCTTATGACTGAACGTCAAAGACGAGAAGATAATTAAATTAAAAACTGCCCTCCAGCCCCATGTCTCCTTAGTGTCCTTTCATACTCTGAGTGGCCACACATGGATTATTGGAATCCCCGAGTCTAGACGACGTCTAAGACGCCGGTTCGCGACATTTTGAGCGTCGGAAGAAAAACATTCTCTAATGATAGTGGAGATTATTAAAGACGATAGGCCGTTAAGGAAGAAACGGAGGTGGAGGTGTAATGTAAGAAATGTTGATTGATTTCTTAATGGAGAATATAACGAATGAGAGAAATAAAATACGAAACGATGTTTATATCTTAATCTAGGAAGTAAAATAAAGTAATTTAAAATATGTTATTGGTGATTAATTTAGATGGAACTTTAATTTCATATTGATTCAGCTTGCAGCAGAAATAAGTGAAGAAATGATACCGATGAATTTGAAGAATTCCCTAAATTTTGCATTATATGCATTTCAACTGTAAATTTTTAAAGACCAGAACCCTTTGAGATGGAAAGTAGAAGCATTTTCATCCATGTAGATTTGATTTAGATTAGGATTTGACGATAAATGTGAGCGAAAAAGAAGTGCATTCGACGCAAGGCATTAATTCCGTCTTCTGTGGCATGACATTCGGTCGTCCTACTCTCTAGAAGAGGAGAGGTAATAACAAAATACTCAGCTACAGCAGAAATGTGACGATGTAAAAGAAGTGAGTGAAAATGATATTTTGCCAGATAAGGAGGGAGTATGTGTATACATTATGTAAGATAAATATATACGCTATCGGCTTTGTATTGATTATTATAAGAATATAGTAATGCATGAAAACAACTGATATATGAAGATAGTAGTAGTCATAGGAGCAGCGATGAAATAAGTTGGATGTGTTATAGTTGGAATAGTTGGAATGTCAAAAAAGAGAAAAACAATATGACGGGAAAGAATGGTAAGGATGGAAGTGAAATAAAGGAAAGATACGCAAGGGAAGATAGAAAATGCGGAAGGAAGGTAGGAATTGAGATGGAGAGAAGTATCAAATCTTAAGGAGAAGGTAGAGACAAAGATTTGTAAGGAACGAACACTGGCATTGGAAAATTAATTTCAACAGATATATAGAGATGAGAGAAAAGGATAGAACACAATCCGTGGACATTTTAAAGAGACCCGTGGCGAAATAGTTTTGAGATACATTTGGGCGTTTGACTAAAAATGGAATGCATACGGCATGTAGTTCACGATTCAGTACAAACTTTTCAAGATAAGCCATTGATAGACATCTATAACAGGTAGGATGTTGATAGTAATCATCGAGATTTTTCAATGATTTACTGAATGGGCACTTTCAATCTAAATAAAATAAAGGATATGCTTTCTCGGAAGAATCAATGCAATAGTTGACTTACTTCAATACGTTAAAATAACAGTGCTAATTTTTTATTTTGAATTAAAGTTTCTCTTACAGAGAGATACATTCTAATATATTTACCATATGATTTCATCAGTATGTATATTTTATTATTTTTAACTCAAATGTATATTAATTGTTACTTTTATCTCAAAAATTATTTTTATCAAATAGCTTTATTTTGTAATTCAATACTTACTGTCGTTGAATAAATTATTACTTTTTAAGCCGTTTTAATTCCAGAATTATAGCAATTTATTACCCTTATTTTCCTGAGAAGCATTGCTACATGATTTGATATATCCCATAATAGATCAATTTCTCTATCCACGTAATTTGTCCGATATTTACCTATTAAACTCAATGGACCTTAAAACATAAGATTGTGCGTGCAATTGCTGTGTCACGGTAATTGTTCATCAGGTTATTCTTTTTGTTTTAAGGAAATAATCAGCGAAGAAGCTAGGCTTTGGGTTATTGATCTAGGATTAGGTGAAAACGCTCCCGTGTGGAGAATTTGTAGACATTGCTGTAGATGACCTCGCAGTTGAGTGCACTCCATAGTACAGCGACCTTAGCTGCTATGAGACCATCCTTTGAGTGTACGGCACCCTACCCTGCTTAATGGGGGAGGACGGAGGAAACAGTTGGGGGTAAGAGAGAGGGCAATATCCAAGCCATGTGAAAGGAGCTCTTACAAATTGCATGGACAAGCCGATCAAACGTTCAATGGCTCAGTTAACGCAGTTGTTGGGATTTGAGACCTTACCCACATTGCCCTATCACTTCAACTACCCTAATGGTAGAGTATTATTACGCAAAGAAAAAAGGATATTGAATGAACAGGGTGATTGCAATAAGAGAGACACATTTAGTTCGAGGAAGATCAAGGAAATACCGGTAACTACGTCAACTTGTTGTTTTCATTGTCGTTTCCGAATTTGTGTATTTATACAATTTATTATTCTTTGACTTTAACATTTCAATAAGTACTCTACCGGCTGAAATTAACAATATTATTTGTAATAGAAAGTTAGTTAGAAAAGAATAATTGCTGGAATCTTAACTTTTCTCCTAATTTGTCACAGGTGATTGAATTCGGTAAACTGATGAATTAATTTCGTTGCAATTTTATTTCATAATTATCTCACGTATATGCTATGTATATGGGGTGGTTGCGTAATTTCTCTGATGCAATTAACATTTTCTTTTACCTGCGAACTTCTTTTCTCATCCCGTTACTACCCAAGGGAGATCTTAAACTATTATCCTACACTACTTTCCATTTTCCTTCCACTTAATATACCAGCCCCTGTCTTCCTTATTCTTCGTGACATATTACTCTTTCCAGGAAAATTCCGTTTTTATTTCTTAATATCTTCTTTTTATACATCTCTAAAATTCCTCAAAACTTCGCGTATCCTTTTTCATTTTTTACCAGTAGTAGTTATCCCTGAGATCAAAAAGCGGAACATTTCCCCTTCATTCTTCTATTTTCTCTCATCATTCTCATTTATTAAAGGAAGCAAAGGTACTTGGTTTTCTTTCGCCTACGCTGAATATAAGGAAACTACAGTTTTAAGTTCATTCGCTCCTACTACTGATGTATTACGAAATAAGAAATTTTAGTCTATGTAGAAGAGGAATTATTTTACTTTAGCAAGAAAAATTAGTTATAATTCCGAACTTTTAGCTACAAAATCGGAGACTGAGAGAATTCATAAGACAACACACGATCATTTAAAAATAAAATCAGTATATATCATTTATGGATTGTCAAAGTCTAAATTTCCCTAATAAATTTAGAGATGGTTACTTCTGAGAATGCAGATAATAAATGTCCGCCATGTTCTATTAGTCGATCAGAAACTGCGAGGAAAACCAGAGGAGAAGAAGTTAGGATATTTTTAAGATTTATTTGCTGCAAATGATTCACAATCATAACCAACTAGAAAAATAAATTCAAGACTGTGCCAGCATCCCCTACCAAATTCCAAAAGGTGGCTTCCATAATGCGTGTGCGTATAAAATATTCATTAATGTAAATGAAGATAATTTACAGAAAACTCCCTTCTCAGGTAGGCACAATCAGAATTTCCTTATAATTATTTTTTAAAAGTTAGATTCCTTCCGTAAACCATTTCTGAATTGCTTCACATCTACATCTACACAAATACCTTGTGAGCCACCTTTCGGCGTGTGGCATGCAGTTAAAACAGCTAAATTACCTATTTAGCTTATTATTATCGCGTATCGTTCGCATAAAGAATTAGACCCTAAATCGACTCGTTATCGCATGTATTTATATGCTCATTGTCGGATCGGCAGGTAGCAGGGGGGTCGCATAATACCAATTACGTCTTCCGCAAATGTACTTTCTCTTATTTTATCATCGAATCGCAGCTTAGTCTCAAATATTCATTCTTTCAAGGATTTCCAACCTGCGTCTTAGAGCATTTGCGTAGCGCTTACTTTCCTATCGTATTACTTTTTAACAAATCGTATCACCTTGCGCTGCACGTTTTCGACTGGTTCCCATATACTCGCCGCATATTCCAGGTGAAAGTGAAATAACATCGCTTTCTGGCCTTTTCGTCGCATCTATCTATAGTATGCTTTATAAAACCGAAAATTTTAGTTCATTTACCGCAGTTATTTTGAATATGAGTCGTCCAGCTTAAGTTATTTCTAAGAGTGATGAGTGATATTCAACTGCGTCGACTACATTTTTGTTAATTCAAATAATTTTGTACGTGGTTCTGATGCAGCTGCTATTTTTTGGATAAATCTACTACATGACTATTATTTACCTAAAGATCTAGTTGCCGTTTTTCGCACCACCTTTGAACGTGGACCAATTCGTTTGATAGTGAAGTTCTATCTTCGTCGCTTGATATTTCTCTATATATTACCAAGTTATCCGCAAATATCTTCATATTGCTATCTCTCTCGTCGCTCAGGTGATTTATGTAGATCAGGAAGAGATCCTAATACGCTGCCTTCATGTACTCCTGAAGTAACTTATCCGATTTCATCTACTCATTGTAGCTTAAACTCACATTATTTAATTCTATATTAAGTAGAGTACTAAATGAAATATTCCATCAACTTATTGCTCCGATGCTTATTTAACTAAATTCAATTTTAAAATAATTCAATCGTATCGGCTCTTTGTGATAGATCATTGGAATCGTTAATACTCCTTCCAAGCAATCGAGAATCTACTCAGCGATGTAGTCCTTTTTCACCTGTATTCAAAGCACCTCCTTAAGGGGTCTTCCCTCGTAAGTAACTGACTTCGAGTAATATCGAGGGATATAAAATATTTTGAGAAAGATCTCGTTCCCGACTCCGCTTCCTACTTCACTTGAGTGGAATATGAAGAGACACTTGAATGCTTCTTTCAGTTCCCGTTCGCGCTGATGCGTTCGTCTCTTCAACCCTTACTCCATCTCTTTCGCTCTGCACATATCCTGAACGAAAGAGTTCGCTTCAAAGTGGAATTGAGAGATGAAAGAAGAGGTTAGGAGAGAGTTACCGCAAGGGGCTTACCTCCGCGTCTTTTGGTCAAGTAGATGAGCTGCAAGAGCGGCGGAGTCTATCTCAGACGACCCTTGATTCTTTTTACTTTTTCGGCCCCTCGATCCCTCTCTTCTTTCATCTTACCGTGTACTCCGTTACGGGAGATTATCGAAAACAAACAGGAAACTGCATTCTATACCGTCTCCGGCGCTTTAAACACTCTCTTCCTTTAAACTGATCTTTATCTCGTTTGCCCAGGGTAAGATATCTGTTTTCGAGTAGTGCCAATTCCAACCTCTCCCAATTTTAATTCAGTGTTTAAGATCGTTAGTAATATCTAGTTAGGTTACGGTATACAATGTAAAGAAAAGACAGGAAAAGAGAATTGAGATATAGCGGGTGTGGCGGAGTGGTTAGCACGGTAGCATTCCGACTGCAGTGTCTCGCGTTCGACTCCCGGCTGGTTGGATTTTCCCGGTTAGGCAGTGGTTGCTTGTGTTTGTGAATAGTAATTACTATTGATATGGATTTAATTTGGATATTTCTGTTTCCAATGATGAATTTTTGTCAGTACGAAGGTTTTAAATTATTATTATTCTAATTACTATGGGTAAATTATTCAGGGCATAGAAAGGAAGTAGCTTATAAGGTATGGTATGATGTTGAACAAAAAAAACTTGAACAAATGAAGAATCAAACGGAAGAGACAAAAAAGTAGAATAATAGGAAGACCGAAGGAAAATTAAAAAGAAGGAACTAGAAAAGTTATGACCCTCCGCAACATGAGAGACGATCAGTTGAAAATTTGATTCGAGAAGGCATGGGACAACGTCGGAAGATATTATGAGCCAATTTCGTGTATAATTAAATATACCTATTTATTTTCTGTTTTCATCGCTGTATTTTCCGTCTGCCTTCCGAAAATTTTCATCGTAACATAAGATCTTTTAAAATAAAGTTTCCGCAACATGTTTGATGACAGAAAAGAAAAAGCTATGCAATGTTTTATTTCTTAAGACCGGTTTTGCTGACGGAGTAGCATCCTCGGGGTGTGATGTGGCCTTCCACGAAGTGACGCCTGAGCATATAGATTTTGTGTTTGTTCGCTTCGGGATCTATTAAATTTTATTAGTTACTCACGCATCTAATGCCACAAATATTTTACTTTAATTTTAATACCGGATTAGGAAGGAAAGCAAACATTTTTCTTAGATTTTGCTAAGAATTAAAAACAATTGAGAGGGATATCTTGAACAAAATGGCTTATGTGCAATTGAGCTATATTTGATATTGTTCGTAGACTTTGTGAGAGAGGTAAGTATTATTTCCTGGAGGAAGCAGCCTCTCTCTTTCCGCTCGATATATTATTTGATATACTTTTCCGGAATTGACATTCAAAACTGAGAGCTCAAGTTGAAAGAATTTGGTACTAGCTCTCCTTTTCATAGAAATGGAAACGTTAAAACAAGTAATAAAGTCATACTAAGATAACTCGATAGTAGTAGCCTCATTACCATATTTAATATTCCCTTGGTTGTATATCGTTTCCACAATGATGTTCGCGCACTTTCTCTTTAGACGAAGTGAGTATTCTTTTGAAAGCAGAGCAGCGGAAGGAGTAAAAGGGGAATTGACGGGCGGAGTTTCTTAGAAACCGTATTTCTTCCCATCGATTACCTCGATTCATATCCTCTCCAATTTCCAATACACGGTGGAGTGCTTAACATTTATTTTCTCGCTTATTCTCCCGTCCCACCTTCCTCTTCTTTCCCGTCTTTGAATTCAAAACAAGCCTCCACTCTTACTTCCTTTTCTTCATCCCGATTACCTATAACTCCCTCATTTTCGCTTCATTAATAATTTAATATTTTTGCTTTAAGATTTTTACCTTCATCAATAATCTTTACTCTTCATTTAGTTATCCAAAGGAAACGTTATCTCATTGACTCTATCATCTGTCTTACTTGTCATTTAGTAAGGTATATTTTTCTATCAATCGCAGCTTAACCCTTAACATACCGGCCTCGGTGGCGTAGTGATTAGCGTACTAGCCTAGGAACGCCGAGGTGCCGGGTTAAAATCCTGGTTAGGGCGTGGTTGTTTGTGTTCGTCTAGGTTAATTGTAAGAGTGGTCTCAATAGACCAAAATTCGCCTAAATAAAGAAATTATTATTATTAACATACCAAGCCTAGTTTGTCAACGTTAATTACCAAGTTGGGATCTTCGGAGAACCCCATGGCTTTTCTTTTATTTCTTGATTCTTTGTTGCTGTATATTACTTAAAATAGGTTTTTTGAGTTTCTGGAAGATATCGATCAAGGCATATTTTGCTTGACAGTATTTAATTTATTTTAATAACAGTAAAAATAAACCAAATGTTACCTATGTAGGGCTTCCGGATAGCCAAGTGGGCAACGCGGTCGACTTCGGTGAAGGCGGTCCCGCGTTCGATTCCCGGTGGGAGATCATGTGCGAAATGACCTAAGCTTTCAAAATTGAAATTTATTTTATAATTTTAACTTTCTGAGAGGACTCTAGGTAACAAAGTGCTTAGCGCTTTTGCCTTAAGTGATCCCGGGAAGGATCTGCGATGAAGTTCAACCACCATCGAAATCAACGGTGTAGAAAGTTGAATATAGGTACCAGGTGCAAAGTCTTACGTTAGGTCTGACCGGTTTTCCTTTGAGAAAAGTCTACTAACATATTAGTTTTTGATGAAAATTTAATTTATCATCGCAATATCATTTCTTAATATTTAAACTCGGCGTCTGTAACAATCTTGGTGATAACAGTATGTAGTTTTATGGTAACATATTAATCTTGTTTATTTTGAATTCGTTTCCAAATCCAATCTAAGCATAATGAGGGAAGGAGAGAAATGCTCTGCCAAATATCGAGATTATCACAATATTTTTAGCTGGAATTCACAAAGGAAAACATTTTACTAATAGTTAGAGTATGTGATCCCGCGACAAACTGAAAAGAACAAATTTCCATCTCCCAATTAGATTTGATTTCGATCATCTTTCATTCAACACATTTCCTGTTTCCTTGGCCTACAATTCTGAAGCTTTAAATCCTCGGAACCATACATCTATGTTCAATTTTGCCCTCCCGTCAGCGCTTCTCATCAA
Organism: Ladona fulva; assembly: GCA_000376725.2. Classification (NCBI taxonomy): domain Eukaryota; kingdom Metazoa; phylum Arthropoda; class Insecta; order Odonata; family Libellulidae; genus Ladona; species Ladona fulva. The sequence continues at coordinate 182,585 of KZ308921.1, read as the reverse complement.
TAGATAACGAGGAATGTTGAGAATTTTTGTCCAATTGTCGGAATCGGTCGTTCGCTTAGATGTGTTGGTAAATATCGAAAGAGAAAGGGATTTGGAATTGTTTCCGACAGTTCAGAAAGCTGAGATTGATATGCTGCCTGACGCTTGATCGCAAGATGGAACAAATGCCTCTGAATGTAATATAGATTATTAATATAAAATATAGAATTACTTTGGGGATAAATATTTTACGTTAGTTTTTCATTACAGGTATCCCATATCAAACAATATCGGTAGACAAAGTATACAAGTTGCTTATTGGATGTTACTAACGATTTTAGATTTTTGGCAAATTTTACGTATGACTTCTCGGGGTGATATGCACTGATGCATAAGTTGATGAATATGTTTTTGATAAATTCGATATATGAATCATAAAAATTGCTAAAAGTCACTCTAAGTTTCCAAAAATCACTAAGAAGATCAAATATGTCACTGAAATGTAATTGAATTATAATTTCTTCAATTCGCTTCGACGAATATTGTATCAGCTCAGATATTAAATGAATTAAAGAGGTTACGTGAGATGAAAAATTTTAACCTAGCAAATATAGCGCTTGTTTGTTTTATACATAATTGTATCAAGTTATGTTACTAAAAAGAGATAAGTATACACGTTACAGAACATTCTACATAGAACGTCAGATGTCGCAGAAACAGGGTAAATCCTATGTTCTGGCTAGTTAGGCTAGTTTCTACAACCACTGTTAAATATCCTAAATCCACGCATTAAAACAATTAAAGCTTTTTACTAAAATGGAATATGTTTCTAAAATTTAATTTTAGTATTCTAATCTCTTTTTGTTGTTATAATTATCACTAAACTTTTATGCTTATATCTAAAAATTATAAATATAGTAGGAAGTTGATATATTACAAAAATATTATATTTTTATATCTAAAAGAAGAGATGTGAAATGAATCAGAAATTTTTGAGCCTAAAACTTTTGAGGAAATATTTGCATGTTTAGCAAGATATCTTGGAATGGTGTAATTTGAGAAATTGATTCAATTTAGAGTGGAATTAAATCCACATTCCAGCTTTACTCAATCTGATGACAAATTGATGTTCCTGAAAGAGGGTGTGAGACTGCAGTCATCCCATAAAGGGAGCTCCATAGGAAATTTGCATGGTGGATCCAGTCTGCGGTTCTCTCCTCCTCCCGCTGACATCGCATTTTATCTTCATGGTATTCGTTCGGTGATCATTTATTTTTCTCCGCAGAATTCCTCTCTCACAGTCTCATTGCACCCATTTGCCAACCTTGACTCCGTGCAAAGGCGATCTAGTGGCGGTTGCGGATCACCGAGCTTTCAAATGGAAGGCTTCACTCATGAGATTTATCCAGATGCGAGGGAAAAGAGGGAATAAAATAGCAATGAATCCATCTACATCCTCATTTTTGCGTTTGCAAAAGTATTCACCTCTGATTACGGAAAATTTTCAATAGCGAAGAATATCTCACATTGGTTGCAAAAACTTACTCTACATTGATTAGGTCATATCCCTAAGTTTAATCATTAGAGTTCGAGAAAAGTTTCAAATAGCCGTTGTTTGCGAGAATACTAACCGTTGAAGAATTTCCACCAGTAGGGTTTATGTTTCCCAGTGGTCGCGCTTTGCAAGCATTGTTCTCAATACGTATTTCCACAACTATGTTGCCACATTCAGAAGAGAAGAATAACTGGGATTTAAGTAAAACGTTTCTATAGTTCCCATTCTGTGGCACTAAAGAGAATCTTAAAATGGCATAAAATGATCCCTACTGAAAGAAGAATTTGCGCAATTGAGGGCTAGGAATTTCAGCCTATTACGAGTATGCCAATCCATTTATTTGCCCATTTTCTCATACTGTGATTCTGTTTCATTTTAGATCCTATTTGATTACCTAACAGTGAACAATGATGTATTTTATAGCAAGGAATAAAATTTCTAATTTCTTTTGGTTTGAGTACATAAAACCGTCTTTCATATGAAGAGGAATACGTTTTTAAGTCTCTTCATTTCTTACACGCTCATAATGATGCATAACGGTGCATTATCTTTCTAAGAAGTTAATGAAGGAATCTTGTTTTTTGGCAACCTCTATCAGATGGTAAAGAACAAAAATCAGATACTTTTTTCACGTGGTCTGTGTCGATAGAATCAGTTGCTTCTCTTTATTTAGCCCATAGAAAGATTTTACCTCTTTTACCTCTTTAAGAAAGAAATTTCTACTTTAAAATTTTACGTCTTCGAGAAAGTATTTTTAGAAGAAGCCTTCGCTGAAATAGTAAACCGGCTGGGTATGACTTGCAATTGAAAATACATTTACAAACATACACTGTGAGCCATCCATCGGTGCCTGTTAATTACACATCAAGTTATGCATCACGTAAGCGCTATACTTTTGAGATATTTTGTTTGTTTGTTGAGATATTTTGAGTGCGTTATGGAAATTCTAAAGTTGGATACTCAGTTTAATTCTTGGATTAGCTATCCCATATTTTTAGTACGAGTATATAGTATAATTCCATAGTATATAACGTATATATAGTATAGTACAATTCCAGTGAATAGTTTTTCTAGCCTAGCCATATAAAATGCTGAAAAGCACCGATGACGAAAGTCATCATCATAACGCTCGGCCATCCTGACTCTGTATTCAACACTATTTGATTCATATCTCCTGAAAATATGAGAATTTTACACAATAATTATCTTCATCAGTTCCTTAGGAATGGTACATTTTTATGGAGAAAGGGAAGGACTTTTAATTGCGTAAGAAGAGCAAATCGAAGTAAGGGCATGCGGTGTTAGTGCTTAGACTAGTGTGTAGACTGAGCCTTTTTAGTGGATTCGTTACCACCCAACTTGGGAAAAGTGAATTCTTTGTTAAGATTATTGAGTGAGATATCTGGCGGAAGTGGAATTGCTTTTTGCTTGCCTATACCTAAGTTTTTAAGATAGTGGTAGAGGGAAGATTGAGAGGCTTCGAAAGTTGAAATCAGGTTCGTTTATCTTATCTTGAAATTTCTTATTAGTCGTTTCGTTCGAGTTCGTGGGGATTAGCAGCGATTAGATGTTTCAATGTTTTTGAGATTTTTGAAGTATCTGAGGGTGGCACCGTGTCTCGCTATCGCTTCCTAATTTCCATTTTTTTTATCCACGAAGATTTGGGTTTCGAGACGTGAATAGTTTTAATTGGAGCGTGCTTGCCTGATAGAAGAAGAGTGAAATGATTTGGTATTTTTACTTTCTCAATAATGGAAATAAAACGCACGGTAGTTGCGGGTTAGAGGTTAATGATTTCTACCAAAAATAATACAAATTAAACTGCTTGAAAACGAAACACTACTTACAATGAGAGTTTTTTACATATAAGGGAGCTGACGAAGATTAATCAAAGGAAGTTTCACATTAAATATATGTTGAATAAGTTTAAAATAGATGTGATCACTAAAGCTCGTTTTAAAAACGTAAAGCGTATTTCGGCAACATAGTTGCCTGCTGGTGGGAATACGTCAACTGTTATATGCTCACAAACAACAGTTATTTGGGACTTTTCTCGAACTATAAAGTCTTACCACACCCGTGTTCCTTCTCCTTATATATTCCTAGGTTTATTCTGTTAAAATTATTAAAAACGTGAGCATTTTTTTTAGCATTTCTGGAGGGTCGTTGAGGAGCACATGTAACTTTGAATGTTCTGAGGAAATATGGCTTTTCTCCACAGCACGGAAATGTAAGATCTCTCATATTATAGTAATGATAGATAACCTTTATGGGCTGCTTTCCCAGTTCGAAAATTGAACTTCTAGGTATTTCTCCGTCCTCCTCATCTCCGTTTGCATTTCTCATTTTAATCTTTTAACGGCGAGTAGTATTATCTGAACAGGAAGGAGAATATGTCCCTCTAGAAACACCATTCTCCTGCATTACCAGAATAAGAGAAAGAGGTCATTTCTGAAATTCTTTTTTCACCGGACTAGTCCATCAAATAGATGACCTACTTTGTTTTTCTAGGGGACAGTGAGTGAATCCAAAGAACTTTATCATCTTCGAAAGCAATTCCGAGAGTTTCGGAAGAATAACTAAGTAATTGAAGTGGTGGCGAAAAGCGCATCTTATAAAAATATTTACACTGCATTTCAGAGAATTTTAACCTAAGATTTTATTTTTACGCAAACTGCATCAGAGTATAGGAAAAATCTCCAGAATTATGATTAAACAATGAAGAGGAAAAGCGAAGGCAACTTACCTTATTCAGCAAATCTTGCAGCTTTTTAGAAGGATATTAGGAAAATCGAAGATAAGTATGTTATAAGCACTCGTTTTTATCTAAATTATTATCATGTTGCATTAACCGGATACTTTGCGAATTCGAGATTGGTAAAATCTATTGATCCATGCAAATCCCATATTTTCATATACTATCTTAGTAGTTCCTTTTCTTTTATAACCACTTCTATTCCTTTAAACAAATTTGAAGCCTTCATACTGGTGATACGACATTCTTTTAGCCCTAATTATTTCTTAAATCCCCAGTGATCCCCACCAATACTCACAAATTCGTACGTAATACCTTGAAGTAATCGTTGAAGAATGAATTAACGAGAAATTCGGAATTGGAGAAGGCGGAAAATATTCCCATAAAACTATTTTTAACGTCTGTTTCGAAATAGCTCCTCTTTATTGGGCTCTATTTTTATTTTATTTAAGATTTCCAAATAGCTGCATCAGCAAAAAAGCAGCCATAATGGTTGAACTATTTCCTATCACCCTTCCATTATACTATTTTCGGCTAGAGGAAAGATTGAGGTGACGGAGGATAAACCTTGGGATGGATGCAGCGTTGTCGTGACAAAGGCGTTGAATGTGTTAGGATTGTGATCCGAGGGAGACGGATGCGGTTTGGCAAAGGAGAAAGCGAAGTTCAAGGATGAGTCGCGAGGAGAAACTGTTTTTTATGCATGGAAGATAGGATATCAGGGAAGAAACTCAAATAGAGCGAGCAGAGGGAGAATGGAGTTGGGATTGAGGATGGAAATGTAGGAAATATATGAGCAAGGTTTGAGAGGAAACAAGGTATTAGGGAAGTCCTTGAACCCATCCTCAATGCTAATCCTTATTATTTAGCGAGTAATAAAGGGAAAGTATACGTCGGGATTCGATGTCAAACCGATTTTCAATAGATTATTTGAAAATCTCATTCATGACCTTTATTTCACTCTTTGATTCGATGGAATGAAATTATGCTTCAGATATAAAATATTTAATTAAAATCAACATTCAATAAATATAATTTATTTAATTTATTACTATTTCCAGATGAATAGCTTTGTCGTAGCTTTGTAGACCAAATATAACGCCATGAGCTATATCGAATCACATTTAATGTGTTTTAAGTTTTTTATGAGATTTTAGTGATGTAGTAAAGCTTGGTAAAGTAATTCACGAAGGAAGTTTTCTTTGCCATCTTGATATAAAAGTTCGAAGGATAATTACGCTTATTTACAAAATAGAACATATAGATAAGTTTAAGTTGCGATTTTCTTTTCGACCCTACATCCTTGGAAATTAGAATTGCTACATCACCTCGAATCCAAATCAGCCTACTTACGCTTTTTTACTACTTCTAAGCTTGGAATTCTATTATATATGGGATTGAGGTAAATATTTACATTTGTATTTATACCCAGCAAGCAGCCTTTTGACAAGTGGTAGGGGGTACTTTCACCATGACATTACTTCTCTATTCATTTACGTTTGCATATCGTTCATTCAGAGGCGTACCCAAAGGGGTGGTTGCTCCCTAGAGAACAATTCAATTGTACCATGGAAGAGGATAGGCTTTCTATAGAAAGGCTGTAGATTTTAGTTCCGAAGAAAGTGGAAAAACCTGGAATTATAGTAGGGATCATACAGAACTTTTCCTTCACGCAATTTTAGGGGATGTAGCTATGCTCTACTGAAAATAAGACGACTGAAGTAGCTAAACTTCTCTTCGTTTGCGGAAAAAATTATTCTTGAAGCGAATAGTTCTAATGCCTATTTCTCTGATGTTTCTTGCGGTATCAGAACGGCCTGTGCATAAAAGAAGGGCTACAATATCGAATACATGTTCTAAGAACACACTTTCTTTGAATTATTAATTAAAATGGGCCTTTATTTAAATCTCCTATCTTCCAGAGATTCCCATCCTGCGTCCTGAAGTAACTGAATTACGCTCACTGATTTGTCGTAACAAGTTCTTACGAAACGTATTGTCTTTCGTTACCTCTCTCCGATTCCCCAAATACAGCCTTTGTAGTAAGGGGTCCATACACTACATGCAGACTCAAGGTAACTAGCGTAAAATAACAAAAGCCTCGCGGACTGTGTTTTCGCTCTACTAGTCTTTCGACTACCTTCTGGACTATTCTGAGCTTCTTAAGATCTCGCTCACTTTTATTAAGGATGTGGGTGCCCCATTACGTCAAGTTATCCAAGAGGGTTACGCCACAATATATCACCAATTCTCTGAATATTTACCTAAGAATTAAATCAATATTTAGTTGCTGCAAATGATAAGTATTGTAATAAAACTAAAAGTAGTAAATAAAGGAAGAAAAAAAATTTAAGGTTGTACATACGTCCAGCAAAAATTCTTCAAAAAAGGGATCATCTAGAAACCGGTTATTGGACCAGAAAGATATCGGAGCGTTTCGTAAACAGCTAAACGGGGACAATATATCAACTGCGAAGAAAGCGAAAAGTGGAATTAATGAGGTAAGAAGAAATGGCGTGAAAGGGATTACGTTGAGCAAAATTGTGGGAGGAAAGGAAAGTATAGGAAGTGCAGTAAGGGAAGGAAGAGAGTTAAGGAAGAGGATCAGAATGAAGCATATGATTTATGCCCCTTACGTGCCTCTTCTATATTAGGTGCTGTGGGATCTTCCCTCCTTCACTTTGGTTGGAAGAAGGGAGTGGAAAAGGATAACCATTGGTTAGAGATGAAATGAATCATAAAAGGGAATTGAGAAAAGATAAATTGAAAATTCTTCATACAGAAGATATGTATCAAAGGAGATTTGAAGTACTACATGAACGGAGAAAGGTTGATACAGTAATTGTTCCCGCGCATTCTTATGTGCTCATGCCTATTTTATTGGCAATTATTTTTTTGATTACTGGGCATCGAATGAGTCAACATCAAGTTAATGAGTGTGAAGGATTTACTCGACCATACCTTTTTACTTCGTTTAAATTGCAAATATTCTTAACCAAACTGATATTAAATGCTAAAAATTCTCCTTCCTAAAATTTTTAATTGACAGGCAACCAGATTCAATACTTTAAAGGGTTAAATCCAAATGTTTATGTCGTACTGGAGGTATTTTTTACTGAATCAGTACTTACCATCTTAAATAAAACACTTCGTAACTTCCACAATATATTTTCTGTTCTACCGGTTTGGTCAACGTGTTAACATCTTCAGGTGAAGAGTGTCTCTCTCACTCTTCACCTGAAGATGTCAACACCTTGACGAAACCGGTCGAACGGAAAATATATTGTGAAAGTTACGAAATGTTTCATTTAAGATGGTTTCTATTACATTCCACCAAGTGAGGATTGAAAATATTAATTTTATTTGAATCAAAACTTCCTTATGGTCTAGGTACCTCCAAATATAATTATATATACTGAAAGTAAATAAGTTGATTTAGGAACATATATACCTAATTACGAATGATCAAGGTTAGAATTATTTTTATTAATTTAATGTTTTGCTTATATAATCATTTTAGTTGTATATTATGCACATTTGAAACTATTAAAAGTTAATGATACATGGCACAGTTTGACAAGTTCATTTTAAGGAACCAATGCTTTGGTTCACCTTATTTATTCTTTAATTAAAAATCTGAAATTTGAGGGATTTCAAACTAAAGGGACATCGCTTGAGGAGAGAAAATCAGAAAATACCTTTGCGGGGTTCATGCATCAGTTTTCAGTCTTGGAAATTTACGGAATTCAATGGAGAGCTTTAGCACGATGTAGACGCATCGGAGTATACTGATGAACCGTAAAGTAAAACTCTAATAACTTGTGATACAGCTTAGAGTTTAGAAAAAATACTGAATATTCGTTTTAATCATCTTTCTTCCTCTCCGGAGAAGATTCTCTCTGGAGAATCGACAGCGACGAAATTTTTTCGAATCATGGAATTCATTTTACCAACGGGAGGTACTTAAGTAGCAATACGTAGTCAAGTCAATGTGTTACTGAATAATTAGCTATACATTTTGGCTATTACATCCAAAATTTGGCTATAGGTGATTCACAAAACTCAAGGTTAGTGTTCGGATCATTATCTTATTTTCTGAACTGGAATGAACTGTGGATACAATAATCACTTACATGGGGAAGCAATGACATATGACTCTTCAATATTAATACAGTTTGTTACAATGATAGTTATCACAATGCATTTCACGGCTAAATCTCCTCTTTGGATGTAGAGACTCAATAGTTTAAGGGTAAATAGTATTTTGATTCTAGAAAATAACAATGGTTGAGGATGCTTTATCACAAAAAACACAATAATAATACGGCATGCGACCAAGGCATTTTAAGGACACTACATCATTCTTGTGGTTTCTTCCATGGAGTTTTTTGTGTTAATAATTACGACAAAGTTAGCTGTGATTTGAATCGCCTATGTTTTCTGACGGCCGAAATCAGCGTAGGTGTTCAAAGTATAAAACGGTAAACGCAATCAATAAATATATATTTGCATCTTCATGCGAAGAGGAGAGAAGATGGAGACAATTGACGAGAGAAAAATGTGAGGTAGAGATACTGCGGATGATGAAAGATGAACGTATTGCAGAATGGAGAGAGAGGAAGGCTTGCAGGGAGACAGAAAGTGTCGCAGGACAAGAACGTGCTCCGGATCTCTCGTGAGAATGAATGCTTAAGAACAGACGTCGAGAAAAGGATGAGAGTTTTTCTTCGATATATCTCTCCTCCAACATTCCCTCTGTGCTACAGAAGGAATTTCCGAAGGGTTTACCTTTTAGAGATAATTTCGTTAAACGCGGAAAGATTCTCGTGAGGTCGTTCTGTACGCTCATGTTCCATCACATTCCCTGCCTATCTTGTTCTTTGAAATGGTTGATCCGCGTTACAGTGTGCCTAATATAAAAAGGTGACGATTTGGTCTCAAAGCAGAAGCATGCCTTATGACGGGGTTGACGTTGGATACGGATGGCCTTAATATAGTGTTGTTTCATCTCAACTGATTGAGAACACAATTAAATTCCATTCTATAGCTATTTTAATTGATATCTTTTCATGCTCATTTGCAAATTCAAGATGTTTATCCTATGGCGCTTCCATTGTAAGTAATCCTTTTTTATTTTGTGGTTACATGCACTTTGCCCAGATATTGCATCATTAAAGCATACTGCCATATCTCTACATAAAGATATCACATGTCGTGGATTTGAGCTACTGAATCTTACTTTAAATTATTTTGAAGAAAAATAGAACAACACTTCTAAGCTATACCACACAAGGTTTTTAATATACGACCATGGTTTCAACCCGTTGGGTCATCATCAGGTGCACACGTCATATATTGATTATATTTCAGTATTGCTGTGTTAGGGCAATCAAATCAATTCCAACATCATGCTATCACAATACTCGGTTATTTGATCTTTTTCAATTCTTTGCTATAAATTTCTCGTCCCACTTCTGCACTTCGTATTCACAATCTCATGTATGCTAAATGTATTATCTATGCTTCGATCAATGGCCCTCCCCACATGCCACCTCCAAGACTTCAAAATTCCCCTTTCAAACCACTCGCCCGTGCCTCTTTTAAGTGGATCGACGGGGCTCTTCTGATAAGTCTCCATCGGGGGCGCTTACGCGGGTTGGATTTCCTCTCTGCGAGCGGAAGTAGGGAAAGAGCGTCCCATGCATTAGTTATGTCTGAATGCGAAGAATGAATTTTATATGGGGAGTATTGCCCACGAGCCTTCCTTGGATTAATGCCTCCTCGCGAAGTTGGAAGCGCGAAAGGTTCGGCGCCTCCTGTCAAAAGCGTAGGTGTAGTAGGCGGTTGTTCTTCTTTAATCTATCACGGAATATATCTCAGATAAATTTGCTTCTCTCGAAAAAGTCACGTTTTGTTGAAAATTTAACGCAATACTTTTCAACCGTTACGTTTTTCATGACAGAACTTGCTGTTAAATACATTTGTAAAATAATCTAAGACAAGGCGGTGGAAATTTATAATTTAATTAGAATGAGAATATCTACTCGGGAAAAGTATAAGGAGCGGATTAACTCATATTACAAAAGATAGAGATATATAGATTGTTGGAATAGAAAACACTAGGTATCGCTAGTCACTGTTGAATTAAATAACTCCAGTCTGATGAACAATACTCGAATCGAATCATCGATTAGGAGTAATTCCGCAAAATATATCATTAAATTCTTTTAAGAGTAAATAAAAGTTTACTCGACGTCTTCAAGAACGATTTAAAATTTCCCAAATAGATAGTTTTTGATCTCCAATTGAATAGCGACACACATTTTTCCCCTTTAGAAATGTAAATGGTAGGCAGAAAAAGGAAGCGCATGTTTAACTTCGTTTTGAACAGATTAATTGCAAACCTTTATTGAGCTAAGCCATGTACCCCCAAACACAATGGCTTCAATAGAAGGAAGACCCAGTGTCTCAGTTAAAATATACTGACCAACAATGAATCCGTCGGCTTGCGATTCCAGCTTTAAAAACTATCCTCCCACCGATGGAGAGATATCGAAAATTGAAAAACTTTCATCGCAAGAATTGAATAAACCAGAAATAGGAATTCTCGGGCGCAGCGGGAAATGAAAAGAAGGGAACGGATCTCTTCAACAATGAAAAACTCCGCAATGGGATCCCTCACCTGACTCCGTTCGCGTCCTTCAAAAATGGGAAAATTTTCCTGAAGAGGCTTACAGAACGTTGCTCGGGCAATTCATTCTCTTCATATTCTCATCCATTCACAGCCTCTTCGTTCGTTTCTTTACCCAAGTCCATTGTCATTTTCGCCTTTTTGATGTCTTCTTCCATTTCTTCATGCTTAATTCTCCTTAATTCCTTATCTTTACTTAAAGCTCTCCCGCCGCTTTTTTGATAACTCTTAATGACTAAATAATTTTTAGTAATTACCAAGATTCCCCTCGGATCTTCCAGTTAGTCGAAAACTCAATTAATTAATGTATAAAACTGGCCTGAAGATTGCCCTAAAGAGCACCGCTATTTTACATATGGACATTTCTCTACTCTTTCTTCTTTGAAAAGCATCCAAAACATTCAGAAAATTAATAAAACATTAGAGCAAAACCTCCAATAAGCATGTTCGTATCACAGAAAATGATTCTAATAAAATGAAATCTAGCTGAAGACGTAACTTTGCTTGCAAACCCGGGTGTACATTAAATATACCGCGAATACTGCTGATTTATTATTAACATATGTAAATGAGTCACTCTATCCCAGATATTCAATTTATCATGCTGATTGGCCATAAGATCTAAATAGTAAATCCTAACTCCATTGATCTTTCCTTTTATCTCAGAAAACGAATGTTTTCTAAACTACAATTCCCCTGGAGTACACACGGATCCCACTATATTCGATTCACGTGACCCAAGGTTGGAGTATTTTCCGTTTGATCTTTCTAGTTTCAATTGCGTGACGTTCGTTTCCTTTTAATGCTGCCTTTGAATTCCTTTTAAGACGCTCCAATACATCACGCCATCGCTTCTGTAGGACCGCAAATGAGGTGCGACCTTTTTCGAAGTAAATTTTATCGCTTCTCTCAAATTCTTAATAATACATACGTAGCCATTCTTAAATTTGCAAATTCATCTGATTGTGTCAATTACTTTCATCCCGACATTTTTTATTCACTTCTTATTAATTTTATTTTCTTTTTATACTCTTAGTTAATTGATAAACGGTACTTTAGCTTCCTCATTCAGTGGTGGCCTACATTTTTCACGTACCACCGTTCTTTGCATCGTATAATACTCGCTCCGCCCACCGATGTCCCAATGTCTTAATTCAGGGCTTATAAAAGAAATCGCCCAAGAAAGAAACATTTATGAGACCAATAATGTTTACGGACACAATATATTCACTTAATACAATCAAACGGGTTATTTAATAGGCGTCTTTGTGAATTACAATGTAGAACTCGAATGAAATTTTCAGAAATATTATCTTCTAAAGAATGACATTGCAAATGTAAGTGCAATGTATTAGGAAGAAAATGTATACTAAAATGTTGCACATCGTTCTATTTATAATTATTCCCTTTAATCAATAGTCTTCAATCTTATAACAAGAGTTTTCTACCAGAAACATTTTGTCGTCATTCCTTCGGAGTGTATTTAAATTTATTAATTATGCATTTCCATTCATTGTCGGCCTCGTCTGTCGACTTTATCATTTGCGAAATATTCACCTCTCACCTGGAATTTTCAAATGCCTATTAGTAGACAGTAGGAAGCAGGTTGGGGACCACTTACCTAATATCTAATTTTCGCAGCGATTTGAAGCAGTGTTCACTCTTATCAATTGGATTTTACTATAACCAAAGATTTTACTATGTAATGTCGTTGTATTTGATTGATAACTTTATTATTTATTCTAAAAGTTGCTATTAAGCTCAAACATACCATATTCATTTTCATTAAATATTCATTCAGTTCCTCTTAATTCTTACAATAATTTAGTAAAATCTTCAATCTTGATGCAAGCCTCTTACATGCATTCAGACAGCCTTTTCAGACATTTTTCATGTTTCAAAAGCATTATAATGTGGAAATTTAACTTAGTTTTACTTTGTTACTGATGATTTCCTTCAATCATATTTCATTGGACAGGATATTTAAATAAACAACTGATATTGCGAACGATACGCGAAAGTAATAGATTAGCGAAGTAAATTCAGTAAATTCATGGTGCTTGCACCCCCTGCCACACGCCGAAAGGCGGCTTGCAGGGTACTAATGTAGATGTAGATGTAGATATTTATAGAGGGAAGAAAATTTTTTGTAAAAGTTAACTGATGTTTTAATAAAACGAAATAACAGTATGAGGAGAACATTATAGTAAGAAATTTTTCTTGATAAGTTACCGGAACGATAAAAGAGATATGAGGTGGCGATATATTTTGTGTGTATCATCTTTTGTGGAGGCAATGAGAATCACAGTAGCAACTTTACATTTTGGAAAGTAGATTTCTAAAAAGTTAAACAGTTACTCTACTTTATTGGATCTACTTCGGATAAAGATTATGATACTGTTGCATATATTTCTCGCTACCTCTACATCTACCGAAATACGCATGCGGCATGCATACCAAGCGTTAAAGTTATCTCTTTAGCTTATTCTTATCGCGTATCGTTCGCGGAAATAATGAGTCCCAAAAAAGACTAGTCCTCGCATCTATTTCTCTTATTTTACGCTCATTGTTGACTCGGTCAAAGTAGCAGCGGGTCACATAATACCGATTACGTCTTCCACAAACGTACTCTCTCGAATTTATCAAGCAATCGCAGCGTAGCATCTAATCTCTATTTTCACAATCAGAGAGCATTTTGGTAGCGCTTGATTTTCTATCGGAACACTTTTTAACAAATCGCAGCGCCTTTACGGAGTTCACGAGTATACATTTCATCTTCTGGAAAAAAAATTGTTAGAAATTGTAGATACTTACTTTGAAAATAACAAATAATTAGCTTCTAACAAAAAGTAATGTCAGAAGTGGGATTCGAACCCACGCCCGGAGAACCGGACTGCGACCTGAACGCAGCGCCTTAGACCGCTCGGCCATCCTGACTGTTGATATAGGTGATACTCCAGCTATTATAAAAATTCACTAACATTTTTGTAAAATTACGAACATTTCTGCGTGATTTTTTTGTACTACGCCACCTAAAAGAAGGTCCAACTTGGTATAATTCCAACATTGGTAATGCAATTCTCTATCAAGCTAAAGTTTTCAACATCAATAACAGCTACTTGATTGCATCCGCATCCGAAAAAGAGCCATCTGAAAGTTGAAATTTCTCGATTCCATACCGTATAAATCTGTGCAGCATCGAGTAAGATGACGAGATATTTGTAAAAGTGAAGTCTCCTTCACATAATTTGAAGGAGAAGTTTACATTCGGACATGTCCCATTTTTCTGCAGCGTCATTTCAGGGTTGGCTTCTATTTCTTTTTTATGGAGATTGGAATATCCCTCAACTCACCCCTTTCTTTTCTCCTCTTCCCCTTTAGAAACACCTGTCGACTGTCGTTTGTCTTCTCTCCCTCCCGCAACTTCCCCTTTTCGTCCACTGCGAGATCGGCGCGCTAAAAGCTCCTTCCACCCCCGCTTCTTTGTTTTCATAATAGAGAGTCAGCAGAGAAAGAGAATCACCCTTCAAATAAATGTACAGATACACAAAAGATGGCAAACACCTGTTTTCGTTGCTTGGAAATTACTTTAGAGGCAAAGAAGTGTTTTTGATTTTTGGCTCGCTTACGAGCTGTTGTTTGATTAATAAAGTTATAAATTGAGAAACATTTTAGAAGGCTTTTATGTAGTAATTGAAAGGATATAATTATATTTTATAGTGTATAATAATAGAACATATACTNAAAGCCGTGGAGGAAGGATTCGAATAGGATTCCGGCTGCAGGAGTGTGGTCTATGCGGAGACAACGGCCGAAAAGGAACCATTACTGTATCGATGAAGGGAATTTGTACCTTTGGCTCTATCTGTAAATGAATTAATATGAGTATAAACATTTTTATTGTGCGTATGAGTTTGAATAAGGAGAACGACTGGAGAGGACGGTGGTGGTGAACGGAAAAGGAACCGTCACAATATAAACAACCAAAAATATTTCGTTTACTTTATTAGCTTTTGGCTTAAGTAACTTAAATATCAAAATATTTAAATTTGTATGCAGCTATGTTAATCTAATGAAATCTAGGTTCTCTGACCGTACTTTGTGGAAAGATATTAAAATGATAAAACAGACTTAGCAATTTCCACAAATAAATTTTATTTGTGGAATTTTATTACTAAGTCTGTTTTATCATATTAGTCAAAATTAATTTGGAATATTAAAAATGAATTAGTTCATGGCGAATAAAATGTACAGAAAATAAAAGGGAAAAGTTTATCTTATAATGATAATTTCTTTTAATCGACTATAGATATAGCGCGATTATTTCACAGAGTCATGCATCTTTCTTCATGAAGATCTACCAGTAAATGATAGTCCATGTAAGTGATACTAAAATGATTAATAACTCGTGTTTGAAATATTATTATTGGAATATTAAATCAAAAACATTTCCGTTAAAATCCATTACTCTGTTCAGCAATGACATGTTTATTTTTGGTATTAGGCTCTCCTTTCCTTATTGTTAATTTTCCCTTTATGGACGGATGGGTAACATGTAGGCGGCCACTTACCAGCATTACCCTAGGAGTCAATACCCGTACTTTACTAGATAAAAGGTTTCTCCATAACCTTCATTTCTCACATCAGCCCTTAAATTTCCATTACTTATGCTGTATGACTTGGAAACCTCTGACCCCCTATACTGTGCTTCCGCTTTAGCTGCCGCTCTCCCATTACGTTGCCCTTGAATTCATCAACGCTCTACTTGTTTAACACCGCCCCCTTGCGGGTGAAAATGCTCCTTCCCCGTCCAAATGTATTCTCGTCCTCCCCCTTTTACGCACAATTTTCTCCAAATTGGCAAAGTTCGTCCCAAGTATACGTGTGGTCTCTTTCTTGTTCTCTTTTAATGTCTTCCGGTTTCACTTTGGCACCTAGGAACTTGACTCATCCGTTCCACCCTCGAAAATTCCTTATACACACATTGTCACTCTGGAACGTAAACTATCTGCTGGCGTTGGTTGACTCATATTCTTAACACCGTATTCTCCCTTTTTTTCCCTGCGGTTCATGCGAAAGTTACACAACGTTTCAGAAATATCTCAATTTCTTGTAGTGACGGAAAATACCGTAGACTCGGAACTTAATCCCCCCCAGCCATCTCTTTACCTATACCGCAAAGTCATGTCACTTTCACGATGGCTTGCAGGTTAAACCTGTTGTGTATACATTTTCGTATATGTCAAATGGGGGGCCCCAGATAGCGAAGTGTGTTGCGTAGATTCTATTTTGCCTTCGGTGAAAGCAGCCTCGGGTGCGATTCCCGGCGGGGGCCAGCATTTGTCGATGGTCGATCAGCATCATGATGATATGGGTAACTCCCTGAAGTAGCTGAGTCAGTGCGCTTGGCCCTGTTGCACCACCTAGCAGTGAATACCACATGGCTAGGTCATATCCCTCACGGACTTTACTAAACCAAATTTAAACTAAAATCAAATCAACAATCGGACTGAACAGTTTGCCTATATTTCAGGGATTCATATTGTCCACCTTATAATGCTCTAAAATCTCATCAACTCTGGGTATAATACAGGAACCATTAGGACTTAGAAAGGAGCATTTAATTCGGATTTCACAGCATGTACTCCTCCCGCCATTTCTATTATGCCGGTTGATACAAAACAAATTTTATATTTCGTTGTAAACTGATACCATTGTTAATTAACCTCCATTATCATCCTTTTTGAAGAATATTTCCTTTCTCGCTACATTTTCTTCTTTAGTGATACAGTGCGATCTTTAGTAAACTTCTTTCTCTCGATATTACGTAAAAATACGAGCAATGTATTTGGCGGAATTCGAAAACTTCCCTACCTATTTTAATGAATTTGAATACGAACTTATTTTCGGTCGTAATTGATGCACATATCATCATCTATTGGTTAGAATAAAATGCGTATATATTGTACTTATTGAGATTCTGTGTTTATTGCACATTTTTACTTGTCAGAAAGCAATGAAAAATAAAGCTAGATCGCGAAATTTGAATCGTTTATATTCATTAAAATCTTTTGAAAACCAGTTTATTCATGGACCTACAAATCGGGTACGAAGATATTCTTTTATTTCCAACAAAGTATAATCAAATCTATTCCTTAAATCATTGTCATTGATTCCTTCCCTTTGATAAACTATTTTCTAGGGATGAAATCCTTTCTTCTATGTTCTATTGCCAGACTAGTTAATTTAGTATATTGTTAAATGGCATAATGATTTTGGTTTATTATTAATAGCTTGTCAAATTTTCTATGGGGAATAGAAATAATATCCAATACTTGTGAGTTGATTATTCTCACTATCTTCCCTTTGAATAGAACATATAAGTTGGATTCAAATTTAACGGGAACACATTCAGCCGTACTTTAAATCATATCATTAGCACAATTATTTATCCATAGCATCGATTCACAAAAATTCCTTGTGATGGAGGTCTAATAACTTTCGTCACCAACACTATGGACCTTAACTAAGAATTGATGGACATGAGAGATACTCGAGGACGCTCTTTTAGAGATACCTTTCAAGTGAAACTTTGACTTCCCCTTCCTTAATATATTTATATTAGACAATTTTCAATTTGATGTTCATAAAAATATCCAAATGCTATCATCATCAGAGTTCGATGATTCTCGATTCAATCACAATTCATCGGCGGACGAATCATGTTACATGATGATAGCATAGCTGTTGACTTTCGCATTAGCTGATTCCTGGATGGTCGGTTAACCCGTTTCATTTCCCTTGTTTCCAGTATTGGAAATAAGGGATATCATTGAGGGAAAGGCGCGAAATGACGGCATAACAACTCTAGCAGGGTTTTAAACCTCTAAATCAAAGTCATATATATATTATTTTGGTAATTATTAGATGAAAACATATATTATCAACTCAAACTATACCTTAAATTTTGGTTCGTTATGATACTTGATAAATAAACCCTTACTAAACGTGATAAAGAGCATCATCAATAAGACTTAAAGATATAATGTTAAGCCAAATATTCATTGTTTATCCACAGGACTATCAAAAAGTAAATGCAAAATCTTTTAAGGAAAGGTTTGATTACTGTGCAGGTTAAAGTCCTGCGGCTGATCGCAAAGGAACAACAAGTGTGAAAAATTCCGAAATGACTGGGACTCGAACCCAGGTCTCCCACTTTCATGTTGCTATTTTTCACACTTGTTATTCATTTGAAAACTTATATTTTCATAGATAAATCTCTAACCATTAACTGTACCGAAGAGCAAAATGTTGTCTCATCCGATGAGATTTTCTAAAGCATGACACTGCAGACTGATATGCACTTCAGTTTACCGAAAACTTTGAATTATAAGTCACATCTCCCTATAATTTTGTTGACGCATTTTCTCTTTTATTGACTCTCAGTTTGTTTGATGATACATTATAGAAAAGCGATCTCAAAAGATAAACCTGACATCCCTAGGCTCTTACGAGTAGTTATGGTGTAATTTCAATTTCCGTGAGGCTGCAAATAAATTTCTCTCCTTAACTGTCGAGATGAATTTTATATTTCACTGCCTTACTGCGAGAGTAGACTGATGCAGTAGTACATATACTCAATAAATAATAATACGAGTGCTAACTGCCTATCCGATTCCGAGACTTTTATTCAGGAACAAGATGCTGAATATACATTCATTTAATCTCACCACGTCTTTTTCTAGCTTCATCAATATGCCTCAGAATTACGGATTCCGTCCACATAAATATCAAGCGATCTCATAAATAGGAGGGAATGAAACGGTTAAGGGAGATTGTTTTGAGAGCAAAGCTGTGACAAATTGCCGGAAAATTATAGTTCTCCGCAGGAAATAATAGTTTCGTTTCACAAATCCTTTCTTTTAGCAGAGCATTTTCTTTAACGTATCTACGATTTTATCGTCGGGTCTTTGGGCTATAGAAACAACTAGGATTTAAATAATAACATATTGAACCTTTCATTACTCAAGGATACGAAATAATTCAGCCCTTTAAAGGAAAAGAAAAAAAAATGATACAGTGACTTATGTTCAATAAAATTAACTTATGGATTTCCTTATATATCCAATTGAAACCCCCTGGGGATTTATGTTAAAAGTTCTGGACAGTGGTATCCCGAGAATATGTTAAAGAAATACATTTTTAAATTTTATGATAAGAACATTTCGCCAATCTCTTGTGAATGCTGCTAGGAACTCTTCTGTTTCTGGTTATATAATTATCATCAACATTTTACAGTTCGTAGCTACTAAACATGTTTCTCTACGAATCTATGCCCTTCAGCAAATAACGTGTTCATTGAGATGAAGCCCACAACTACATTATCGTTCTCATTGTGATTTTGTTTTTTTTCCTATGACAATAGGATCCTATTATGTGAATATGTAATCCACATTAAGGTTCATCGGTGACATCAGAGTTACTTATGAGACTAAAAAATGCTCCTCTGAAACAAATTTTGTTCAAATTTATTCTCTTCGTACATGTATCTTTTAAACACCCAAGGAAATGTTTCTATATTCCTAGAAAGTTGTTTTGTCTGCTTATTTGAATTCGCTTTCATTATCCCTGAGAATGTCACATCAATTCAATATATTCAGAGAATATATAATAAAGGGAATATATAAGTATTCGGAAATTGTGTTACTTTCTAAGATATTTGAATCACGCAGAAACGCTTTTGAAGGATCAGGGGTTTCAGCAAGATAATTGAGTGTAATAGAATATAAATATTCCCTAAAATGTCACACTGAGTTTTTTAGCGTCTTCTTATCTTCATTATTGACATTAAAACCCTTTTTTATGAAGAATTCTATAAAATAAAGATTATTATATTTGGGTGGTAACATTTATCCCAAAGACCAGCAGTTCTTGTAGATAAGGAACAAATTCAAATCTTTTCATAAAGTTTTCCTAAGGGGTGCAGGATATAATGCTACTGTAATTCGTATGTAAACCGTAAATTCATTAAATCATCGATCATAACGGATCATCACATTAAAGAAACGCGAAAGATAAATTGATACGGTGAATCAAGTCCTTCAAAATCGACCCAACCATTTGATTACTCCACGAGATGGAACCCTGCTGGGAATATTCCCAGTTCTCCTCAGTTTATGAGAAAGAAAGTAGATTTTCATCTGAGGAATAAACTTCTTATACACATGGTTAGAATGTATATAGTTTTGAATAAGAGAAAAAGGCGAGATAGCTTATTTAGCATCGCTACACTTGTTACCCGACCCTGGTTTTCGCTGCACTTCATCATCCTTTCAGACTTCAAGGAAGAATGAAGAGGAACGAAAGAAAATAACCGGCAAAGGGTCCTTGTTTAATATTGTGATGTATAGTTGGTTGAACTCGACGGTAGAAAGTTGAGTTACTTACCATTATTCCGCTGCAGCAGTTAAAGTGATAAATGTTTACCGGAGAATTAGGGGAAAATAAGGAAAAGGTATTACTCGGGAGTTGTTGAGACTAAGCTGAGATTCTTGCTTCTGCTGTTCTTAATCGTGGTTTTCACTAAGCGTAAATTATTGACGTTGTCCACAATCTCCATCCTTCTCGGATTTCAATAGTGGATACAGGCGATGACGCCAAAAGACTTGTTACCTTTTGTTTCTAGAGAGAGAGTTCTTCAAGCAGAACTCTTCCTAGAAAATTATAACTTTGGAGCTTAAATTAAGAATAGAGTCAATTGATGTTAATAGGCTTGTTGAATAGATTAACGTATATTAATAGGCTTGTTAATATATTAGAACTTTTTTTTTCTTGTGATTGAGTTTTCCGAATTCTCGTTCTCTAATACCTCAACTAAATTCAATACTTTGACCTTTTAACAATGTCATCTGTTACAGGGAGTATGAAGTTACTTAGAAAATGTTATTATAGAGTAGAGAGTGTTCTTCAGATAGATATTTTCTTTCTCTCAGAGATATTTTCTTTCTCTCTTAACATCGCGTAAGTTTGGATTATTCATTGAATAATCGGAGAAATGTTGACTAACAATCAACTGTGTTTTGAAATTATATGTTTAAGTAAATTCCCTATTAAGTATCTCAACATAGAAATAGTTCCACTCAATTGAGGTCATAAGCCTTCCCTCATAATGTAGAAATTTTCGCATTTGAAATCACTCCCAGTTGAAATAATTCATTTTTCAATTCAATTTCCGCCTCATAATAAATGCAGTTTCTCTTAAACGCATAAATATCCTGAATCAGGGATGGGTTTACCAGGTTGAATAAAAAAATATTATTTTTCTGCTTAAGAAAAGCTTTCTATATACTATTATTTGTTTATACTATTTGTTGTTTCTAAACATGTTTTTATTAACCTGTAGTTTATTAAAGATTATGATACAAAACTAGATTAAGTCTAAATTATTAATAAAGTCTCTAACATAATCTTTAATAAATCATGGAGATGTTTCGCCAAATATATTTATGTTTCTTTAAACCTGTAGTTTATCGTTTCAAGTAAGGTGTACATTTAAGACATTATGCTTTTGTTTAAAAAATGCATAGATATATGATATCTCTTGAAACTCTACATAGAGCACAAAATACATTTTATAGATGAAGAGCTTTATACATCATCTCATACTTTAAAATTTCTTCGACTGCTGAGGTCACACGTAGGTCCCCACCAGAAATCGAATTCTCGACCGATTTTCCTGATGTTGAACGCTTTGCCCACTTGGCTCATCTGGAGCCCTCTTATGTATTGAATCTAAATGCTTAAATCTATATATTTCTCTCTTGATAAAAAGTCACTTTTTTGAAGCTGAATGGTAATCTGATTTATTTTACATACTTATAGTTCTTAAACAATATCATAATTGCAGAGTGAACTCAGAAATCATAAAAAGTATTAATTCAACAACTTATGTGATTTTTAGCATTGGAGCAATTTTTTTCCAGACTTTCACCCGAGATTGTGATTAAAAACATTCTTTACCCATAACTCAGTATTTAAAATATTTTTAAACTTGTGTAGATCAAACTAATAGTTTAATAACTTGATCGTGTATTTCATATATTTTGATTTCGTTTAAGTTATTTTCAGGTGATAAGAAACGGTCCCTCCCTTTTTATGTTCTTACTTAGTCCTTTTTCATCACTCCAGATTTTTGCTCATCTCAGGTAAATGCGAATCTTGAGTCTTACACTCCCACCTGTCTCTTTCATGTTAACTCTCATCTTCATCCTCTCTCTGTAATTTCTCTTTCCCGTCCACTTGCCGTGAAAGAGCCAGATCCTTATTCCATTTCGCCGTCAATTTTACAGCGAGTGCTGAAGTGTTTTTATGCTTCCTTCACTGCTCCGGATGAAAAAGCCTTTTCCATCTTAAATGCTTTCACTGTCTTATTCCGTCTTCTCATTATCAGGAAAGTGATACGGGATATAAAGGGTACTGAGAATGAGACATTGTAACGCCGAAGTTCGCCCTAACGGAAAGCGTTCGTTTCAAATTGTAATTTTTTGAAATTGAAAGTCTGCACAGAGCCAATATGTTTCACGAGAAGAAAGTGAAACTTTTTTTCAACTCGAAAAAAAAAAACTCCAAGGTTTCAATAGCTCTCGCTCTCTTTAAATTCTTTTATTCTTTTTTTATATTTAAGAGATTACTTGTTTGTTTGTTTTCTCGTGCCATAAGATACCCTTTCATATTCTAATATTATGCAATAATCCGTTTTTTCCATTTAAATAAAAGATTTTTGTGTGGAAATTGCTGTGGAAAAAGTACATAACTATTTAATATCATGAATTTACACAATATCACGGCCGCCTGCGTAGAATTTATAGTGATATTAATACTAAAGATTTTTGTAAGATAAATTTTCCCGCAGTTTACGCGAGTTTTCAGTGATCTATTCTTTAATTTATTCATTTTTGTATTTTCATGGATTCGGTCATCAGCAAAGTCTTTACCAGCAGCTTGGGATTAGTTATCAATCTTTTGCTAGAATGTGTATACTAAGACTTAAGAGAAGCTACTGATAACCAAAGTTATAAAATAATAAAAATGTTTTCAGTTGTGATGTATATTTTTATTACAAACTGCTGGTAAGCAGGTGAGATACGTCTTCTAAAATACATCAAAAACAAGAATGTTTTCCTTGCGTTAATCTGGGAGTGCGAAATCTATAGACTACTTGTTTATTAATATAAACTTAAAACTATTTATCATTCTTATACAAAAATATTTTTAGTTACATCTTATACAACTATTTTTCATGCGATTTTTATGTATGTTTCAGCATCGTTTGTGACAAACCATTTATAATATGATTCAATGTATTTCACTTCGTTTCCCTTCAAATCATTTTGACGTATGAGTAGCTTCTAAGCCCGTTCTCCATCAGCAGATTCCTCTTCGATAATAGATCAAAAGCGGTTCTTGAAAGTCTTCAGACATCACTTTTTGTCCTACCTCATTTTCTCTCATTCAAAAACTCCATCCAAGTTCCCCGATTCTTGCCGATTTACTCCGCTTTTCGACGCATTCACTTTCCCTTGAAATCAGAGCTTGCCTTCAGTTGGAAGAAGGAGCTGGGAAAAGCTAGCAAAGTTAGGGAAGGAAGAAAGGGCCTTGATGGAATGAGTAAAAAATCAGAAAATGTACTGGTATTGGAATGGTCAGAACCAGTGGGTGGTGGAAAAAGGGTGACTTGATACTTCGTCGGATTCTTCCACTGAGAATAGTGATTTGGTCATAGTCGAAGTGAAACATTTTCAAACTCACATTTTACAAACTATACATTTTTCTATCGCAGATGGACGTCGGCGATTGTTTCGTAACATGTGATCTTGAGCACAAGCTTCAGTTTGTGAGTTATTGGGTTAAAGAATAAGTTATCCTGTTTTCTTGCCAGACTAAAATAGAAGTTAATACGTGATAAAGTCAGCTATAGAACCTGATCAGTATAATTTTATATTTAGTGGCGATTTCAGGTAATTTAATATTATGCAACCTAATATCGTGAGGAGAATATCAGCGGACTTAATAAAACTTCATCGGGACAATTTTATGATGCCATTCATGTTGGAATTAAAATAATCCTCACAGCACTCTGACTATTTTTTATCAAATATTATTTGCATCTTTTTGAGAAATATTCCTATATTTGTTAGATAACGGTGAGGTATTCTTCAAATTTACTATAGCTACTATGATACTAAAATTTATTTTTTTATTAATCAATTATTCACAAATTAGTTTAGATGTTAAAGCATTGCTAAGAGAACTATTTTGATTTTAATAGGACAAATTGAATTAACGCCAGCCTTTCAAACGTAATAAAGTTATGATAAATATGTAAATTCATTCGTTAGTTAACTAAACACCATTTAACAATCGAATTTCATTCATCGAAAATAAAGAGAGTTGGAATTACGTTTGAATTGTATCTTCGTTAATTATAAAAGGCTCTGAACGTTGAAAAGCTACCCAGTTCTTCAGGGTGAAATGGAAAGGTAATTTAGATTTATAAGAAAAGAGACGTGGTAAGTAAAATTAGATGAATAGTGGGCGATTGAGGAATTAAGGAAATTTTAGAAAAATGTTTAGATTGGATTCCAGCTACCATCATGTTAGAATATGGTTATTTTGTTCAGCATAAATTATCAAAGGCGTACTTGGTTGGCCATGTCCCTCCAGAAGATGACAGGAGGAACTAAACTCAATGAATTCTGGAGCCTTCGAGGTTTCAACTTTCGTAGGGATACCTTAGTTTTCTTTCAAAATTGTTAAAAGTGATCGCGGGGCAATTCTTCGGATATGATCAAGCGAATTCTTTCTGGGTCATTTACATTGAGAGAGGGAAGTCTGATTTTTCACAATTTTTCGTTCGTTCAGTCTTTATATTTGTTTGTTGGGAGATAATCATTAGTAAATGTGTTAAACACAAATCTTATAATAATATATCGAGTGTTATTCTACGTTAAGTAAGTAAAGTTAGTTAGTTATCTGCTTTCTTTTTGAAATATACCAAACAAAATATTTTCCTAAAGGATCTATATGAAATAAATTCAAGTGATAAAAAACGGTCCCTCTCTTTTTATTTTCTTACTTAGCCCTTTTTCATCACTCCAGATTTTTGCTCATCTCAGGTAAATGCGAATCTTGAGTCTTACACTCCCACCTGTCTCTTTCATGTTAACTCTCATCTTCATCCTCTCTCTGTAATTTCTCTTTCCCGTCCACTTGCCGTGAAAGAGCCAGATCCTTATTCCATTTCGCCGTCAATTTTACAGCGAGTGCTGAAGTGTTTTTATGCTTCCTTCACTGCTCCGGATGAAAAAGCCTTTTCCATCTTAAATGCTTTCACTGTCTTATTCCGTCTTCTCATTATCAGGAAAGTGATACGGGATATAAAGGGTACTGAGAATGAGACATTGTAACGCCGAAGTTCGCCCTAACGGAAAGCGTTCGTTTCAAATTGTAATTTTTTGAAATTGAAAGTCTGCACAGAGCCAATATGTTTCACGAGAAGAAAGTGAAACTTTTTTTCAACTCGAAAAAAAAAAAANTTCCGTCGTCCCTCTCCCTGTAGTCTCCCCAATGCTCGGAGTGGATCTCTTCGAGCGATACTACCGCGCAAACTCCGTGGGTTACCACCACGGCATCGGTTGGGGCTCCTGCAACGCGGCGTGTCGCAGATGTCATTACTGTTCCATCACGAGAGTGGACTACCAGAAACTCATGGAGGTGGTGGTGGACGTGGAGGTGGATTTTGGAGACGGTGATTCTGGCATAGGAGAACCCTACTCGCCGTTAGGAGATTGGCGATGAGGTGGTGAATTGAATGATCGGTTTGTTTTATTTCGAAGAGACAGAGAAATAATTGTTATTCTTACGGGAAGCCTACTGAGCACCAAAAGAATGCAGTCAGGAAGTCAGTACCCTTGCAAAAAATTTCTGAGCTGATTATTCGAAAAACATTGTGTAAAAATTTGAAGTGGTGTCCATTGATTTTAGTGAATAGACTAGCAACAATAGAGTAGCTTGGTGAATAGTAGGTCTAATCCCCCTTATCTTAGTCCGTCTCTTGTTATGTGCGGCAGTAGAATAAATTATATTTTCGGGAAAAAAGTGAAGCTCCGTTTAAATGTGTTGATCTGCGTTTTCATGATCGCTAGACTCTTTTAAGCTACGACTCATCGTAATAATTTAAATCGCAATCGATACGGAAACTATGCTTATTAAATGTAAGAGGGAAAGAAATAAAGGGCGATTTTCTGAAAGAAAATATTTCGCGAGGAAATAGGTGTACTTTTGTTTTGTGTTGAGTGCGAACAATTCCTCAAACATCTTCCGTATTTTTTTCATTCTCTATAACGGATGAATTTGAGCGTGTTTTTAAGAGCCGAGTTTGGTCCTTTATAAGGGAAATATATCTAAATCTTACATTCTTTCCGTCATGCACAGTTGACAAGTATAGATATGTTTACAGAATATGGTTTAAATACAAAAAAGAAGGCTCTGGATGTTCTCGATAAAAACAAAAAACTGACAAAGACAATTTTCAATGGGTAACTCCAGGTATATATTACTATAATATAGTAACCATTTTTCTATGGTCGAGTCTCCAGGTCTGGTCTAGCGTAAATAGTATACTGTACTTTATACTCGTAGTTTATCTGCTCTATTTTGTATAATGATTGGAATCTTGTATTGGTACTGTAATAGTTATTTTATATCCCTGTGATTCAGTGAAGTAAAATAAAACTTTGTAAGTTCCAAGCTTGCATCATGCACAGTTCATCCAAGCTGTGGAACTTACAAAGTTTTATTTTACTTCACTGATGTCATGGCGTTCCACCAAGTTAAGCCTCAACATATTAATTTTATTCCCTGTGATTCCTTTCCTCTAATATCGATTGAGAGAGGGATAAAAAATGAGTAAAACCACAGATCGTTGCGGACAGTCAGGATGGCCGAGCGGTCTAAGGCGCAGCGTTCAGGTCGCAGTCCGGTTCTCAGGGCGTGGGTTAAATTGTTTTGTCATCATCTTACAATTAGTTTAACGTTCTATGATAAGCTAAATATAAATGTATACATATTTTATGTATCTCTCACTGTGTATGTACTTATTGTTGTAGGTGTCTTATGTAACGTTATACATTGCCTACGGGAGGTTTTTTTCGTCCTTGGGCGAATGCCAGGAACTCCCATGTTTCGTATGTTATGCTCCCCTCCAGCGCTGCTACCTGGCCAGAAGACCTAATTGCTGTGTAATTTAAAATAAATAAATAAATATTTCTCTTAATCATAAACATTCATCAAAATATGGAAATATTGCAGAACCCCTTCTATAAAATTATTGTGTCAGGAGTAATTCATAATACTTATACTATTTCGGATTTGAAATTATTTAAATTTCATTGATTAAGGAAAGGTGTAAATATTTTGTACGATGAAGTCGTGAGGCTAAATACCAAGGAATAACGGTTCCACTACACTACAAGTCTCCCACTTTCCGGACAAATTAGTATTTTAGAAATGAGTATTTGCGCCCTACTTACCTTAATTTTTCATTCAGTCACAGGCTTGAAAAGAATATCTACCCGGAAAGTGGGAGGCCTGGGTTCGAGTCCCAGTCATGTCGCTATTATTTTTCACACTTGCTATTTCTTGTTATTTAAATTTCAGCCTGAATAAAGTTGTTACGTACATTTTTATCTACAAAGTACAAATCTTAATGAAGAAGTTACATACACAATCTACAATACTGACGTAACAGAGTGCGACAATTGGCAAGAATGAGGACTGAATATGAAAAAAAAAACAAAACTGTTATTCAATTACCTTCTAACAACATTTTGATTTGTTTTTAGAGACAACCAAAGAAAATATTTCTTCTGCTTCAAAGACCGAACCTATTCCTTAAAGAATTAATTTGGTAAATAGCCAACTCTTTCTTTTAAAAAGCTATGCAAACTAATGATGATCGTAAGTAGCATCTAGCTTTGTAGCTTAAAATAAAAAATAATGTAATTAAATAGTACCTGTTGTAAATAACCCATAAT
Source organism: Ladona fulva (assembly GCA_000376725.2). Lineage (NCBI taxonomy): Eukaryota > Metazoa > Arthropoda > Insecta > Odonata > Libellulidae > Ladona > Ladona fulva. The sequence continues at coordinate 154,512 of KZ308921.1, read as the reverse complement.
GGATCTATATGAAATAAATTCAATATATAAATGGCTTTTTAATAAACAATGAATGCTTACATTAAATCAGTCATTCTTTTAGGTTAGATTAGATACTCCCGTCTATGGCGGGGTTTGGCCTCTGTACCATTACAGAAAGAAAGGAATGCCAGTGTCAAAGAGCATTGCAGATGCAAATGTCTACATCTGCTACCAAAAATTTGGAAAATCAATCCATTGGAGAATCAATGAAAGAATTATGATCCCAAAAGTAATTCTCCAACGTATCTATACAAGTGCAACACGCGATATTGTACTGCGAACATGAGCTATCATCACTTATCTCCCTCACTCCAGTCGGAGTATTGGATTGCATTCAATACTTCCTGAACCTGAGTTCCGCAAACCACAGAGATCACGCCGAATGGCAGGTGGAATACAACCTCACTTCCCTCTACGGCCTTCCCAACGTGTCCGCCGCATCTTTACACGAGTTAGCCGAGACCTTCCGCTCTGGACCCACCGTTGACAACAGCGCCTCTTTCTACGGCGGCTACGGATACTCCAACGGCGGGGGATGGGGTTCTTCCGTCGTCCCTCTCCCTGTAGTCTCCCCAATGCTCGGAGTGGATCTCTTCGAGCGATACTACCGCGCAAACTCCGTGGGTTACCACCACGGCATCGGTTGGGGCTCCTGCAACGCGGCGTGTCGCAGATGTCATTACTGTTCCATCACGAGAGTGGACTACCAGAAACTCATGGAGGTGGTGGTGGACGTGGAGGTGGATTTTGGAGACGGTGATTCTGGCATAGGAGAACCCTACTCGCCGTTAGGAGATTGGCGATGAGGTGGTGAATTGAATGATCGGTTTGTTTTATTTCGAAGAGACAGAGAAATAATTATTATTCTTACGGGAAGCCTACTGAGCACCAAAAGAATGCAGTCAGGAAGTCAGTACCCTTGCAAAAAATTTCTGAGCTGATTATTCGAAAAACATTGTGTAAAAATTTGAAGTGGTGTCCATTGATTTTAGTGAATAGACTAGCAACAATAGAGTAGCTTGGTGAATAGTAGGTCTAATCCCCCTTATCTTAGTCCGTCTCTTGTTATGTGCGGCAGTAGAATAAATTATATTTTCGGGAAAAAAGTGAAGCTCCGTTTAAATGTGTTGATCTGCGTTTTCATGATCGCTAGACTCTTTTAAGCTACGACTCATCGTAATAATTTAAATCGCAATCGATACGGAAACTATGCTTATTAAATGTAAGAGGGAAAGAAATAAAGGGCGATTTTCTGAAAGAAAATATTTCGCGAGGAAATAGGTGTACTTTTGTTTTGTGTTGAGTGCGAACAATTCCTCAAACATCTTCCGTATTTTTTTCATTCTCTATAACGGATGAATTTGAGCGTGTTTTTAAGAGCCGAGTTTGGTCCTTTATAAGGGAAATATATCTAAATCTTACATTCTTTCCGTCATGCACAGTTGACAAGTATAGATATGTTTACAGAATATGGTTTAAATACAAAAAAGAAGGCTCTGGATGTTCTCGATAAAAACAAAAAACTGACAAAGACAATTTTCAATGGGTAACTCCAGGTATATATTACTATAATATAGTAACCATTTTTCTATGGTCGAGTCTCCAGGTCTGGTCTAGCGTAAATAGTATACTGTACTTTATACTCGTAGTTTATCTGCTCTATTTTGTATAATGATTGGAATCTTGTATTGGTACTGTAATAGTTATTTTATATCCCTGTGATTCAGTGAAGTAAAATAAAACTTTGTAAGTTCCAAGCTTGCATCATGCACAGTTCATCCAAGCTGTGGAACTTACAAAGTTTTATTTTACTTCACTGATGTCATGGCGTTCCACCAAGTTAAGCCTCAACATATTAATTTATTCCCTGTGATTCCTTTCCTCTAATATCGATTGAGAGAGGGATACAAATGAGTAAAACCATAGATCGTTGCGGACAGTCAGGATGGCCGAGCGGTCTAAGGCGCTGCGTTCAGGTCGCAGTCCGGTTCTCAGGGCGTGGGTTAAATTGTTTTGTCATCATCTTAGTTTAACGTTCTATGATAAGCTAAATATAAATGTATACATATTTTATGTATCTCTCACTGTGTATGTACTTATTGTTGTAGGTGTCTTATGTAACGTTATACATTGCCTACGGGAGGTTTTTTTCGTCCTTGGGCGAATGCCAGGAACTCCCATGTTTCGTATGTTATGCTCCCCTCCAGCGCTGCTACCTGGCCAGAAGACCTAATTGCTGTGTAATTTAAAATAAATAAATAAATATTTCTCTTAATCATAAACATTCATCAAAATATGGAAATATTGCAGAACCCCTTCTATAAAATTATTGTGTCAGGAGTAATTCATAATACTTATACTATTTCGGATTTGAAATTATTTAAATTTCATTGATTAAGGAAAGGTGTAAATATTTTGTACGATGAAGTCGTGAGGCTAAATACCAAGGAATAACGGTTCCACTACACTACAAGTCTCCCACTTTCCGGACAAATTAGTATTTTAGAAATGAGTATTTGCGCCCTACTTACCTTAATTTTTCATTCAGTCACAGGCTTGAAAAGAATATCTACCCGGAAAGTGGGAGGCCTGGGTTCGAGTCCCAGTCATGTCGCTATTATTTTTCACACTTGCTATTTCTTGTTATTTAAATTTCAGCCTGAATAAAGTTGTTACGTACATTTTTATCTACAAAGTACAAATCTTAATGAAGAAGTTACATACACAATCTACAATACTGACGTAACAGAGTGCGACAATTGGCAATAATGAGGACTGAATATGAAAAAAAAAACAAAACTGTTATTCAATTACCTTCTAACAACATTTTGATTTGTTTTTAGAGACAACCAAAGAAAATATTTCTTCTGCTTCAAAGACCGAACCTATTCCTTAAAGAATTAATTTGGTAAATAGCCAACTCTTTCTTTTAAAAAGCTATGCAAACTAATGATGATCGTAAGTAGCATCTAGCTTTGTAGCTTAAAATAAAAAATAATGTAATTAAATAGTACCTGTTGTAAATAACCCATAATTTCTATCTTCTTATTTCTTCTTCTCACGTTGATTTTCATGAGGATAATAAGAATATAACTTTTTAATCGCTTAATAGTTTTGTTTAGTATTATCTCAACATATGCC
>KZ308921.1:0-136708 GCA_000376725.2 Ladona fulva | reverse complement strand
CTTGTACTACCGGAACGGAGAAATTTTATCTTTTAATTTTTTTCTTATAATCAAAACCTTAGTTAAACCGAAAAGACAAAAAAAAAAACATATTTGCATTCCCTTTTAAATTTGTTCTCGATAGTTTGGCGGAATTGACCCTGAAATAGTTAATTTTGCTTGTGAAAAAAATTAGCAACTAGGCAAAAATTTTAGAATTTTCATCGACCAATTTAAGATATTTCTTTCCCCCTCCTCATTCACAGCAGTAAATTGCGAACGTTTCTCTAAAAACCCATATCTTTATTTTTCTATAGATATCTGATCAGCCTTACTAATGCCCAAAAAGGACCGTCTGAGTGAATGAATCTTGATTGTATAGTTGTGTTTTACTATAGCTTGGCTACTTGCGTCCTAAGACTATATGATGCTTACACTTTGTATAGATCTTGTAACTATGTGAACAATACGGAGTTCATGGATATAGTATAATGTATACACGAGTACAATGGTGATTCTATCTCTCACTACCCTAAGCAGTTGAACTGATTAAACTGAATTCGTCGATAAGGTTATCGAGGCTGGATAGCATTAAATTTGACTGTTAAATCAATATCTCAAGAATATGAAATCCATACTATCTTACATAGTTTAAAAACTTTGATGAAATATTTTTGTGATCCATGGAATCTAATATTCGTGCATAGGAACTCAAAATGTGTTTGAGGAGAATGGTAAGATGGGAGGAAAACGAGGTATTTGTTTTGGAGGCAAGATACTGCGCTAGAGAAGAAGTTTTTTCTTCAAACATAGTTTCCTTATGCTAACACCGAGTAATTGAGGAGGGTTACAATGAATCTGAAACATGAAAATCTTGCAATTTTTAGAACCGGAAGGTGAGGGAATCTTTCAGAAAACTTTCAGAAAGCCCTGCGGATCTTAGGGTGGGAGGGAGAACTACTTCGTCTCTAATGGCAAGTTGGCAATCGACGCTATCCATAGGTCTTCCTGAATTCTATTCATTCATCAACAATTCCGTCTGAGAATACACAAGCGCTACCCAAAGTTTCTCCAATAAACTTTCCGTTCCGGGAAACTCTCTCCAAGCTCTCTGCCGCATATTCTCGGGTACTCACCCCTGAAAATATACTCTAATCTCCCTGAATGTCGTTGTCGTGAAATGAGTTAATCTTCATTAAAGCATTATTGTTGCTATTTGAATAGCATGGGCATCCAAATAAGTTCTGAATAATGCCATTTTAATAAGAATTAAGATTAAGAAATAATGACATTTCTTAATGCACAATTATCATTCATTGCATATACTATACGCACAGGAAGTTCATATGTCCTGTTTTTAGCCCAATAAACTTTTCATAAAGTCTTCTGAAAAAACGAGAGACGGAAAGAATAGAAGACTCATCAATTTAAATAATCTTCCAATCCACATGGTGACATAAAATGGTCGAGCGGTTTCAACTTTCAGTTGAATTTATTCTAATGAAATGTTGCTTAATTTTCTGCATTTATTCATGGTTCTTAGGGACTGATGGCTCGAAACGGGCTTAATGATAACGTCGAAAACGGAAAATGCCATAATGCCATGCATTTTCTTAAATAATAAACGAAATAATCTAATGTTCATATACCAATAATATGCAAACAGAGTTCAGCTATGATAATATTCTTGACTAATTAAACGAAAATTTAAACATTTAGAGTGATTCAGAAATGTGATGTTTGGAGGTTCTGAGAAGAAGACCAGAAGATGAGATTAAAACTTGGGAAAAAATTTTGGAAATACTGAACGTTTGGGAATTCGATATTTTCTTGTGCAATCTTTTTCTATATATTTCCCTTACGATTAAGGTAATTTCATTTAGCCATTGCAGTAAGTCATCGAGTAAGAGTTCATTCTTCAAGCTGGGAGACAAACATATTCGCAGTGAGCCGATAAATTTCCATCCTGGAAATATACTCAGATATATTTCAAATTTCTACCACATTTTGCTTCTAAGGAACGGCTTGTATGCTACAAAATCAGGATAAGATATTGCCTCATTGAGATGTCCTATTCATTTCATTCTTGTTTCCCATTCACCCTATCTTAAATCATGATGCATGTTTTAGGCAAGGGAGTGAATCTGGCCGCGAGATAATCTAATGTGTAAATCTCACCAGGAACGCATTCTTAGAGTTACGGTCTAGCTTTCTGAAGACTTACACGGGAATACTTTTTAGTCTCACCGACGATATTCCTACTTTCTAAAGTAAGTTCCCCCGTGAATCATCCGTACGTGACCAACTTTTAAAGAGGTAGATAAAGGAAGCTAAAGGAAAAAGGCTACGCAAATATGGTGTTCCTGTCCTTGAACATTTGTTGGGCTCCTTCAGATGTATGTTTCGTAAACGTAAAATTTATATTCGATTTGACATATTTTGTTTTCATGTTTTGTATCACGCATAGCCTCTATTCACGGTATCCTGCATTACACACAACAAAAAATGCTTATCTGCATGGCTGGTTGCATGAGCTTTAATATGCAGGCTGAACACGTAGTTCCTGATAGACTATTCGGACAAGAGCCCAACCCGTTTCTTTGTCTTCGCCTTTCCTTAGATTGTAGCATTCAAAAGTGCTCTTCCTTAGAAAAACCATTTAAGCTAAAAATAAAAACGAAATGGTTACGAGAGTATTATTCAATCATTCAATATTTTTTAATGTAGAAACATATTTTTCAAAATGAAAATCAGGATAATTTATTTATAAAAATTCGTATGTTTAACTCTCGATACCCAAAGATTAGTTCATAGTAATTTTTCATTTTCGGAATCAAATATTTCTCTCGTAACGCACTCTCCAGATTATTTACTCATCTCCTAGATTCCTTTCATTACTATTTATCTTCCCAAGGATTTCTGAATATCCATTCATTCCGTGGCATATTCACATTCCTAAACATATCTACACTTTCTCGTTCTTACATGCATACATCTATCATAGATCTTTCCCATATTCGTCTTAAACTTACGCCTCACTTTATATATTCTATCTTTTTATAGTACTCATTGCTAGCTTTGGTGGCGTACGAGCATCGTATTGACTACCTTGTTAACATAGGAACACCGAGGTCCTGGGCTTTAATTCAGTTTAGATCATATTCGTTTATGTGGGTGACTTTTACGACGGTTGTAGAATTGATCTCTTAATTTGAACTTAAGTTGTCGGCAATGATTTTCTCTGATTCCATTTATTTGCCCCAAAATATCCTGCGATTTTACATTTTCCTCGTATTTTATTTAATAAACTCTTGAAGTTTAATACTATCGATTGTGCTTTAAAAGATAGAAAATATTTTATTATGTTCCCCTTATTTCCCCTCTATAAGCGTAATATAATATGTTTCGAAGTTTACTTTTTCTTCTATGGATTTCAGGACTACTGCGAACGAACAACTTCCCATGTCTCACGAATCGATCATTCTCAAATGGAATAATTGTACATTATCCAGAGTTTAGTAACCAGAAACCCCAGATTTCTACATGCGTAAATGGCTTTGGATTCTTTTATTCCCTTAACACGTAATGTAATACAGAACTAGCACTTATTCGTAGACGAACCTGGAACACGCCGAAAGGAGGCTTGCAGGGTTCTTACGTAGACAAATCCCTCCGAACTCCATCAGTCATCAAATTTGATTTATGTAGATGCAAATTATAGATTTTCAAAGTACACCTTTGAAATGTGAACTAATACATCTAATCATGTACACCTACTACAGCACTCATTTAATCCCCGAATCTTATGATCCGAATGATGATTCAAAAAAATGCCAGTAATCGGTAGCGTNATGTAGATAAATGCTCTGTAGTAAATTTCTTCGAAAGGAAACAATTGAGTCAGAACCGCCCGTACAAAATTAGTGGAACGAATTTAAATGTAGCCAACTCAGTAGAATGTCTTGGAATCACCCTAACAAATAACTTAAACTGGAGCACACACATTCGAAAAATATGCGGTAAAGCAACTAAAAAGCTCGGTTTTATAAAGCGTATTGTAGGTAGATGCGATGAAAAAGTTAGAGAGCGATGCTATTTCACGTTAGTTAGGCCCCATCTGGAATATTTTTTTCGGCGAACGATACGCGATAGTAATAAATTAAAGAAGTAATTCTACTCTTGGTGTTTACACCCCCTTCCACACGCCGGAAGGCGGCTTGCAGGGTACTTATGTAGATGTAGATGTAGAAGTAGTAAAAGTGAATTACCGAATTGACACGATTTGTGCTTAAATACTGCTAAGCAAAGTCAGCTAGATAATTCAAAGGCTGCAATTCCCAGATTTGACCAAAGCTTTAAAAATACCATGGTGGAATTACTTTGAAGAAATGAAAAATATCTAAAACAAGCTTATGTGGATTTTATAAAATGCCATAGGAACATATTTTGACATGTGGTCATGTTTTTCATTAAAATATGAAACAAGCCGTCACGTGGGTAAAGTAAATAATTAAAGTAGGGCACTTAAGAAAATTTATCTGTTCAATAAAAAATCGACTAAAAACTTTAACTTCAACTTCCGCCTCGGAAGATATAATCCAAACTCCTCTTCCCTCTTCATCCCTGTCATTGTACCGTGGCCCTATAGCATGCATGAAAAACGATTTCCGTACATTTTGCGACCATTACAGAGCTCGCTACAAACACAAGGAAACCGCTAAAAATTATGTTAATAACCATCTCAGTCAAAATGTCTTTAATGAGACATTAGCATACGTTTATACATCTGGATATTTCTTTCAGCTAACTCGATAGGGGGTAAGTTGGTTTTGGAACTTAGCAGTGGTCCTAAAATGGGAATGGTAATGACGACCTTTGCCATTTCCCATCGAGGATTTCTAAAAGCATATTGACATAATTCTGGTCATTTATCAAGCCGAAAGCGCCTAAACCGCGAACTACGAGTGTCGATGAATCACTCAGAACACACATTCATTGACTTGTCCTATATATACTTATGTATATCTTTGGATAAATAAATTTTATTATTATTATTATCATTATTATTCACCTCTGTTTATTCAATCGATTCCTCTGGTACATAATCTTCCTCCATTTATTGAGAAAGACTGTCCTATAGAGAAAGTCTTACGTAAATCCTGCTTGTATTATATCGCGAAAATACTTAAATGTTTTTTGTTTTAAGAAAAAGAAGGTTTGAACGCGGTTGTTAATAAATTAGTGGTTTAAAAACACTCCGTAAGCCGTATTTTGGCAAGCGGGACTCGTGCTAAGAGACAAATGGGAAGTTCCGGATTGCCGATTTTAGTGAAGTCCCAATGATCATTTCAGAGACTTCAAGTGGTCTCCACTTTGTGGAGACCCCCTCGTGGAATATCATACACGGGTAATCAGCCTAACGATTATAGGGAGTTCACTGTAATTGTTAATACCGTACGTATTAAGTTTTTTTATCAACAATGTATTTGTGGACTATAGAAGTTATCTTTTATTGCTGATTATGTACTAACACCTTGTATGTATATATGTGTAACTTTTGTAAATAACTATGGAATTAATTGAATAATAGGTAGGTTGTGAGTTAACCTCACCACCTGATCCAGCTTTCAACTATGGCGGAATCACGTGATAGTTAAATAAATAATAAATTTAATTTTCGGAAAGGATTGACTACGAATGATCGCTCGAAGACAGGTAGTCTCGGAAGTAAATGCTAATTTGGCATACTTTTCTTGTTCCTGTTATGCCTGAGTCCGAACCATTGAATTAGTTGAAAGTTACTGGCTAATGGAGAGATAATCTGCTCTTAACCGGATGATCTTAACCACAGATAATTGAGCCTTATTTTTCTTAGTCTTCTAAGACCGTGAAAGTCTAGCATACGCTCTTCTTAAAGATGTATACTATATACTTCAGCATGATTTAACCACTAAGCTAATATCGGCTATTCAACATCCATTTCCCCGATAACTTTCGATACGGCCCGCCTCAATCATTTTTATTCCTACTTTCTTTTTTCAACATTTCCCTACTTTCACTTCTTATTGCTCTTTTACTGAAACCTGCCTTTCTCCGTATTGATTTCGCTTACTGAAAATTCTTTCCGGTTCCATCGAAATAACATCTGCTCCCCCTTGTAGCGGGCTTTTTCCTTTCGTACAGCCCCTTTGGAGATGTTATATAAAGTAAAAAAATCCCTTTCACGTGGCTTCGACGATTTAATTGACATTAGCTGGCCTAATGCATTTTATTTTTAAATATAATTACGTAATTACTGAGATTAAAACTTGCAAATTCAATCAAATTGAGTGATGCTTTGGTTTCCATTCTTCTCCCGTTCTTCCCGGTTCGTTCCTTTTGTTTTACTGAAGCTCTATTTATAATCTGAGATTCGGAATGGGTGAAAATTTGGCATATCTAATTTAAATTATGGAAGGTTTTGAGGGCATTGGACGATGTTTTGTGATCTTATTGAATACGCTGAGTTACTTGTGTACAGTTTATGGAAGAATCGGCTGGGAGATATTAGTTCAACCAGAGATTAGAAATATCTTTAACCCGCGTTACTGATCTATATGTTAAGCAATTTTTGAAGTATGGATTGCGGTACTTATACGTGTTTGAATATTGGTTTGTCAGGATAAGATATGAGAATGAACCAATGATTTAATATTGAAAATGTTCATACTTTAAATCATAAGTTTTCATGCAAAATTTACCATACCAAAGTTTACAATTATCTCTGGAGACTTTTTAATGTTTTAATGGAAGTCACTTCAGGCGTACCTCAAGGCAGCGTAATCGGACCTTTACTCTTCCTCATTTATATCAATGACCTAAGCGACAAGATCGATAGAAATGTGAGGATATTTGCGGATGATTCGGTAATATATAGAGAAATATCAAGTGACGAAGATAGTGCTTCACTCTCAAACGACTTAGCTCATATACAAATGTGGTGCGAAAAATGGCAGCTAGATCTTAATGTAGATAAATGCTCTGTAGTAAATTTCTTCGAAAGGAAACAATTGAGTCAGAACCGCCCGTACAAAATTAGTGGAACGAATTTAAATGTAGTCGACTCAGTAGAATATCTTGGAATCACCCTAACCAATAACTTAAACTGGAGCACACACATTCGAAAAATATGCGGTAAAGCAACTAAAAAGCTCGGTTTTATAAAGCGTATTGTAGGTAGATGCGATGAAAAAGTTAGAGAGCGATGCTATTTCACGTTAGTTAGGCCCCATCTGGAATATTTTTTTCGGCGAACGATACGCGATAGTAATAAATTAAAGAAGTAATTCTACTCTTGGTGTTTACACCCCCTTCCACACGCCGGAAGGCGGCTTGCAGGGTACTTATGTAGATGTAGATGTAGAAGTAGTAAAAGTGAATTACCGAATTGACACGATTTGTGCTTAAATACTGCTAAGCAAAGTCAGCTAGATAATTCAAAGGCTGCAATTCCCAGATTTGACCAAAGCTTTAAAAATACCATGGTGGAATTACTTTGAAGAAATGAAAAATATCTAAAACAAGCTTATGTGGATTTTATAAAATGCCATAGGAACATATTTTGACATGTGGTCATGTTTTTCATTAAAATATGAAACAAGCCGTCACGTGGGTAAAGTAAATAATTAAAGTAGGGCACTTAAGAAAATTTATCTGTTCAATAAAAAATCGACTAAAAACTTTAACTTCAACTTCCGCCTCGGAAGATATAATCCAAACTCCTCTTCCCTCTTCATCCCTGTCATTGTACCGTGGCCCTATAGCATGCATGAAAAACGATTTCCGTACATTTTGCGACCATTACAGAGCTCGCTACAAACACAAGGAAACCGCTAAAAATTATGTTAATAACCATCTCAGTCAAAATGTCTTTAATGAGACATTAGCATACGTTTATACATCTGGATATTTCTTTCAGCTAACTCGATAGGGGGTAAGTTGGTTTTGGAACTTAGCAGTGGTCCTAAAATGGGAATGTTAATGACGACTTTTGCCATTTCCCATCGAGGATTTCTAAAAGCATATTGACATAATTCTGGTCATTTATCAAGCCGAAAGCGCCTAAACCGCGAACTACGAGTGTCGATGAATCACTCAGAGCACACATTCAGACAGGTTTAATTTCGTAAGAAGGTTGAAATGGAAATTTGTCGTTAACATTGAGACCTCCCTCTTGAAAACAGGAAGGTGGATTGATTCACGTGGCAGATATATTGCGTGCGAGATAAAGTCACGTAAATGCAATCACCGAATCGATCTCGTTTGCCTCATTTTCCTATTCTCTTTCTAATTTGTCCTCTTTATTTCAGTCATAATGAAAGGCATTTCTACACATGTGCTCATAAAAGAGTACCCAAAACGACGCAGTCATTTAAACCCGGAATTCACCATGGAAAACCTTTTACAGACTATCGACAAAGATTCTCCTCCTACAAGCCAAAAGCAAATTGCACTCTTAAAAGAGGCGCGCAGGTATCGCAGTTACGGGAAATTCTCGTACATCATAGCATTTGTTATATGTTGATTTCATGGAAGGACATTTAGAAGAAACGGAACGTAATCATTTGGTCTAATTACCACGCGGTACCAATATGGAACGGATGGCCTCTCACTGGGGACTTAACTTGTCTTTCTAATACGATCTTGAAAATGAGGATTTCATAAAATAGTTTACATCTTCACTTTCTTCGGTTGAATATTTTTTACTATGGCAAACTTAGAATAATAACATATCGATTGTATTGTTTATTGAATTAAGTTATTAATGTTTAAAACGTATATGAAATATAATTGGCTCCATTTCTATATCTCAGGTTAGGTAGTAAGTAGGTTTTCTTTAATGTTTTACACCAAACTTTTGAGCGAGAGGAAAAATTCAGGTAGTAGATAATTTCGGTATTGCAATGGTTAATCGATTAAGTATTGTTCCATTCTAACTGTCATTTTTTTATGTTTGAGGAATTTGTGGTAGTTAGGATATAGTCCAACTCCTAATTTGAAATTATTCAAGTTTCTGTGTGTAAGTTTACCAATTCCTCTTTCTAGATAAATATTCACGTTGTAAGAGCTTTTACGTTGATTTACTGTCGTTGCCATATCGCCAAATTTAGAAGACTTCAGGAAGATAGAAAAGGGTGCTTTATTTCAAGAAAAAATTGTCGTCCTGCAATAAAAAGTGGTAAAATATTTCATATTATAATAAAAAAAAATGTAGCATTGAGAGGTTACTTATCACATCTCCAAATATAAAACTCTTAATTCAAGCCTACTTAATTTAGGGGACAGAAGTTTTAAAGTAGATGTAAGCTGTCTCTTTCATTCATCTGTTTCTGATATTAATACTTACTAGTACTTCTAACATTGAAAGTAGTGACACTCCTCGTTAATCGACCGTAAGAATATCATTAAGCAGAATAGCTAACTCTAAATAAAACCTTGGAGATATTACTATAAAAGAGTAATCATATTCCTAAAATATGAGGGTATTTCCCAATTTTAACTATTTATTATTATTTAACTTTCATTAATATCTAATTATATAAAACTTTTATGCTTTTTTTAAAAACACCTTGAGTGGTATTGTCTGGGAACCGTCTCTGAAACATCGTCCGAGTCAATCTCCTCCGTGAGAATACAACCCCCTCTATCGACTGCCCATCAAACCACTAATACCTTACCCTTTCCTTGATAGAACGTCGATTATTTTAACTCTCTGCCACAGCCTTTCTCTTTCTCAATAGAAAGGGTAATCCGATGAGATTGGCCAAACTCAAAGTAACAGTTCTCGCTGTAGAAAAGTAATTTATTTGGGAAATTCATCTTTACAGTTTGAAAGCGTTTACCCAAAGAAAAGACGGAAGAATTGTCAGGAAGTTAGTGAACTAGTTTAACATTTTGCTAGGTCTTGTCTGAATGAAAAATCAATGCTAAGTTTACAGAGGTTCCTAATGCAGACGAAGAGGATTGCCGAAAATGCAGAGTCCAATCTAAAATGTAGAAGTGCTTCATTTGTGCGGACAGGAACCCAGAGAATGTCGGTACAAATCATTTTAAATGCATTTCAAATAAAAGTAATGCCAAATAATATCGTTAAGATTGATAAAAGACCTGCATTGAGAGAATCAGAAGCAAACTTATACTTCCTATATAATGTTGTACGTTTTCTCACTCTACAGGGGAAATGAAATGAAAGAGTTTCAGTTGAATTATTTTTAACCATTGGAACTACGTTTACTTTATTAAGGTCAATTCGATCCTTCTATTTAATATTTCAGTAAGCATGTACGAGGATTTTCGAATGTAGTTAAGTCAGGATTAAGCTTAGGAAAGTCATTTATGAATTGTGCCTTCAGTTATGATACACTACAAAAGATTATAATTTGGAGAATAAAAACGAGCAAAACATAATCAGAAGCCTCTATATTCAACGTAAAATGCACCTAAGGAGTTGTTAGTATATGCAATTATAGGTTATTAACCACAAGATATCTAATTTCTGCTACAAGGGATACAATGCTTTTTGCAATATCTTCTTTCGTTGAATCATTGAGAATCTTCTATTGAATTTCTCAGTGAAGCGTAGCCAAAAATATAGTGATGAGAGTAGATCCTCCGTAGTGAGTAGGTGATTGAGATTCTGATTGGGGGATTAGTCGGGTGAAAATGCAAAACAGAGCTTTAGGTGGAATTCCGGAGGGATTTTGAAGAAGAAAGCCAATCAAGCAGTGGCAGTGAGATTAACTCTCTCGGGTGTATGATTTAGCTTGTGCATTGAAGATATCAAGATTACAAGACACTGGAATGTACTGGTACTGGGTAAATACAGGTATGAGCAAATATCTGCTGAGCATATAAATGCCATGACCTTTAAAGAAATGCAAAGTATAGGACTTTCTACAGTCATTCACAGAATTATCAATAAAAAATAATTCAGAAAAAAGCAGGACTCATTTAAGGTGCCCTTGAGAGTAAGAGATATAAAGAAATAAATTCGATATAAAAACGAAACATATATTAACCCTTCAGTGCTCGCGTGGGGTGTATGGTACACCCCACGATGCTATTTCGATGAAAAATACCCTTTCCCTTACTTTTAAAAATTTTACCTTATCAGTATCTGGAGATGGATCTGTTTTCCAACTTTTCCCGAAGTTTCAACTATTTTACCCGAAATTTCGTCAATTTATTAATTATATTCTTATAACTTACCTGACCTTCCGCTGCAATTTGTAGGAGGGATGCTTCCTATCCGTCGTGTTATTGTCCTTTTTGAGTTTTGTAGGACTTATTACTGTAATTTATTTAGTATATGAATGATTTAGACGTGCGTGCCAGGATTTTTCCCTTTTCTGAAGTATTGGTATGGGTTTAGGGGTCTCATGCGAGCACGTGCTCTTTATGAGGACGGCCGGCTTCGGTCTCAAGTGGCTTGTTGAACGATGAGGGTTAGATATTTTCCGAGTCTAGTAAAACTTACGGTGATGAAACATGGACTCCTAACCAATCCCTTGTTTTCTTATTCTTGCCTACGATGGTTTTGGGTATTGGAGATCGACCATCGCAGTCTTATGTGTACGTCTTCCCTGCTCAGACGCATCGTTCAATTGTGCTGGGAATTCTAGTCATATACGAACTTCAGTGTATTTTTCAATACAACAAGGATATACAACAGTCTATTTTGTGAACAGGTGTTTGCTGTGTCCTATAAATATCTTCCAGTTTCAACCACTTAGGATTTTCAAAGGTATGTGCGAATATTTCATTTACTATCCGGGAAATAGCTCGTTTTAAAATTGTATACACGAAAGTCAAAACGTTTTTTTTTTTTCATTTCAATCGATAGGCATTCTAAGACCGTTCATTAGTGGTTGGAAAGAGGAAATATGAATGAATGAATTCAAATATCTGTCTGGAATTTAGCATTTTAGGTGATATAAAGACATTAACTGCAAGCGGCAAAGTGCGAGTGTGAACAATGGTCCGCCGTATGATGTTTCAGCAGGCTTTAACCACACCAGCATACAAGTTATGTAATTCTTCAAGTAGAGTGCGATCTCGGTAATCCGACACATAGGTAACCGTGACATAGCCGGGTTATCAATAACGACGGATCATTGGAAACGCACAAAATACTTTTTTACATGTTAATTTAGCAATTAAATGCAAAGGTACGTTTGCCGCGTGCCCGCCCGATCTTACTTTCTTAGATAAATCGCTTTCTTTTTCCGATACAGTAGGCCAAGTAACCAAAACTTCATACAAATTACGTGCGAATGGAACAGACGCACACTTAGATACATAATAATGAAACAAATACTTACTATATATTGAAAAATCTTTTTTTTCAAACTGACGAAATTATGATAGCCTATGGGAGGTCGCCCGCCCTGCATGCCGGATTACTGGACGTGTCGGATTACCGCAAGGCCGGGTTACAGAGACTGTACTGTATATAACTTCGATATCTTCCGTGGCTCCCAGCAGATGATAGCAGTATCCTTCAGAGCAACCTAAGCTGATATTAAGTTGGTGCAAATATTGGCAGCACGATTTAAAAGTGATGTAGTGCGTTGCTATGATTTTCACGCGTTCCACCAACGATATTAACGAGCAATACTTCAGGATAATATTTCAGGATATCCTTTAGAGTTCGTGCGTCACAGCAAATACCTAGGAGTTACACTCAGCAGTAGTTTAACGTTCAAGACACATATTCGAGATTCTATAGGAAAGGCGAATAGAATGCAAAGATTGATAAGTAGAACGCTGAGAAGATACCCATCTAGAGTCCGCCTTCATTCATTTGATGGTCGTTCGGAGACAGAATCTCTCTTCATAAATGATTCTGTAGGAGAAAACAATCATACGATGGACATTCTTGAGTAGCGCAATAAATCGCCTTTTATTCAGACAAAGTATTTCGGTACAGTCAAAAATTTTTAGAGAATCACTGCATAAGCTGTACAGTACTCCAATATTGGTATCATAGCAGACTGTACAAAACGTTCTCCGAGTACGTAATCGCTGGGGACGTGAATATGGATGTGAGAAGGGTACAGGAAATAGCTGAAGAATCAAACCTGAAATTTTTAACGAATTTAACTGATTATTGTTAGAATCCAAATTGTTGGCCACATAAGGCATGTTGCGAGGGAGTAAATAAAAGAATAAAATATGCAAATTCATCCCATTTCAATTAAAGATGTCCATGAAATTATGCGACATTTATTTCATGACTGGAAGCAATCAATAAAAAACGCAGGGTGGAGGCAAAACTCAAAATGGTTGCCATTTCAAAAATATTCCCTCGGCCGTGGCGACTTCCACGTGATTGGACACATAACAATCACAAATTTGCATGTGAATTATGGATTCGAAAATTTCATCGAGAGAGAGAGCCAAATCCACTTCTGAGCATAATAGAGCGTTAATAACTTTAAAATTCATCCCATCAATCGTATATGGTCCAGTATAAGTCAAATAAATCTTCAAGAGCAATAAACCGTAAAAATGTCATCGGCACGACGCAATTGTCAAAATTATCAACGCGAACTTGGAATCGAAATTTATGATTTTAGAGTAAATATCCAAACATCTATAACTGAATTTATGAAACGGTATTTCACCGAATTAAAGTTACATCATGGAACAAAATCGCATTTCTTCCTTTGCAAGCCCTTTTAATAATAATACTCTTATCTTTAGAAACCGTTATCAAAGAATTTTTATTAGTTTAATTTCGTATTTGCGGAAGAATCGTCGAATAAATAATGCTTACGTAAACGATCACCGTGTGGTTAGCATTGTAGTAAATTTAGTTCATTACAATTATTACAAGCAACTTAGAGGCAAATTAGAGCTGATTTGTGAATTTGCAGTGATACGAATTGTTTGCTAGTTTAAATATCATCTAGCGAAGTTCTACGGCTGCTAGAGAACCTCCGATAACATAGCCCGAATAACCTCCGATTGATAACATGTCTATCTTGAACGTCAATGCTAAATCATCTCAAATTTCATTTCAAATTTCTCTTTCATGGTCCCATAAAAATATCAATTCCTCACTCTGAACCGTTGGCTGATGCATTTTAAATCTAATTTTGAGGGGTATTCTTTAAATCATACTATCAAACCATTAGCGCGGAAAAATATTAATGTCACGAAAGAGGAGTTTAATTGTTTATTAGGTAGCTGCTAACTTTCTACTAATAGATTTTAGTTAACATTGTAATGTCTGTTAAATTCTATTGAGACTTTTGAAATAATTTCTCTAAAACTTCAAGTAATTAATTCATGCCTTGCAGACCCCTCGACAGTAAGAATCGATCACTAGAAGTCGGTACCGACCACTTTAGCAATCTTCACACTAGGATAAAACAAACGCGGTTCTCGGTAATAGAGCTGCTCTAACGTTCCCATTGACTTTACTTGAAAATGGCGATACATCTACATTCTCGTGAAGAGTTAACTGCTTACTTGAATTATATCCAATTTTGTCAGACTTCATCACATCTCTTAATGTTTTATTTGAGTGCAAACCTGAACATGCAAAGTCATTTTTTGCCGTTTCCTAGTCTTTGCGTAAGTGCCCACTATGATTATAGCGCTAATACTGACCTCTATCCTTCCTTCATGTGTCTCTAATGTAGAAGCTCTAGAGAGTTTCAGCGAAGCGTTCACCATAGACGCACTTCTTATCGACGAAATGAAAACAATAACAATACACGTGACTGCAAGTCAGACCAGCTCACTGTAAAATTACACGCATGTGCATTGTACATTGCACGCATTAGTTTTCCGGAATGTAACGGTCAAGCGCTAACTATTTATTGAGAAGAGTTGTAGAAAATTGACAATTCATAAAGTTAAAAAAAGACTTTTGTCTTAAATGCCATGCCATTTTACGTTCCTTTCAATGTGAAATTAATGGATCTTTCCACATCTATTTAAAATCACAATATGCCCAAACACGGGGAATTATTCAAAAGCATAATAATCATAAATGAGGACAAACTTTATTGGAGAAAGGAAGACGACTTGTTAGAATCGGTCTTTAGTTAATTTGAAAGATGAGGGAAAACTGAATGGAAACTTACGACTCAAAGCTACTTAAAGAGAAATGTATGCCAGAGGATTGGCTGAAAGAAAGGACAATTGAAGAGTTCGAATAGTAGTTGGGAATCTCATAAAAATGAATGTATCAAGAACAAAGAGGAGAGAAGAAAGACAAGGTTTCCCTCCTAGCCATTTCATTCGGAAGAGAATTATGACGGAGAAAGTAAGTTTCGCAGAAAGTTTCCATGGAAGCGGAATTCCACTTCATGAACCAGAAGTACAGGATGAAGGTTGAAAAGTCCCAAAAGCTAAAAGTATTCCAAGTTAGTAAATACTACAAATTGAGACTCAAATAGGTCCCGCTATTCATAGCTCTGCTTAATTGGTTTTAATAAAAGCAATCCACTCTGCTCCCCGGAATGAAAGCAATGCTAAGCACTTACATTCAAAGCGGAAAAGGTTATTTTAGTGATAGACTGTAAATATGTACGGAGACAAAATTACAACTAAAGACAGAGAAAACGACCTATTGTAAACCTTATAGCAAAGATTAGTCAATGAATATTACATAATCCATGTCCAAGGAAATAGCTAATAAGAAGACATGAAAATTCTAGTAAGAAATGATCCTTCACTCACCCAATTTCGATGTCAGAAAATTTCACTATGCTAATTCTTAAATTTTGTGACGCTTGATTATATTTTTCCCATTTGTCAAACATTCATTAAATTATAGTATCATGGTTATGTGTATCATATTAATTATTTGTGTAGTTGGGTTATTAATAATAAGAAGTCTTGATGAAGGTGAATATAGCCAATGGTAGACTTCTTCTATCTAAACGGTATATCTTAATCTGCAGAAAATATAATTGCTTTCTAGTTCATTATGAATTACCCTACTATTAGTGCGGTGAACTCCAATGCAATTCTATACATATTATTCAATGCCATTATTAGAGTAATCTATTTGTACCCAAAGCATTCTTCATTATACTTCATCTACATACCAGCAAAAAATCATATACGTTTGAATGTTAATGTATTTCTACTCTTACACCGAGACTCATCCAAATTTTCTATAAAAAATCGTATTCATTTGAATCGTATTCACCTGCAATGAAAAATCGGTCATCAGTAGTTTTTAAGTAAGTTTTTCATATTTATTATTATCGATGCATAACTTGTCACGTTTAACTCAAAGAAAAGAAAGTTTGAACACGGCTGTTAATGAAGTAGAGGTTTAAAACCCTCCGTAAGTCGTAGCGTGGGTTTTCCTGGAAAGCGAACTAGGACGAACTTGCTCTGCTTTTTGGAACATTCAAATTTATCGCTTTCTCATTTCCTTTGCGACTCCAGTTCACAGCACTATCAATCCGTGAACTTTAATAGTTACAAAGCTTTGTAAGAGAGCTACATCTCTTTACCCTCTCTTAAAAATGACTCTGCCGCTTCAACGAAATACATCTTCAATCATTTCTGAACTTTGTCTTATGTTATTTAGAAATTTTCTCTGAGATCGCTTGGCACCACAAGTATCTTTCTAGTACTTACATTTTTAAATACATATATTAGATATTAGTTCTAGGTTCCATGGCGATTTTTCAAAATTGTCTTCCTCAAGAAGAAAGTTCGCCCGGGGACTATCCCGCCAGAGGTATAAAACCCAAGACCATCCAAATAATATCATAGGTTTTATAAAAACATTTAAGAGGATATTACCAAGAGTTTAAAGGTTAAAATTCTGTTATCAGCCTCTATGATGAGTCAGCTCTTAAAGGAATTAAGGCACAACTATTTGTTTCAGAAATCTCTTGAATATTACCTGTATATTTCTTAATTAGAATAGTATTTAGTATCAGAATCCTAAAAAAATAGTATTACGTGATACTCTAACACAAAGTTATTTCACTTTAAAATATCTTGGAGGTTTATAACACTCCGTAAGCCGTATTTCGGCAGGCAANAGTAAATTTGGTTCATTACAATTATTACAAGCAACTTAGAGGCAAATTAGAGCTGATTTGTGAATTTGCAGTGATACGAATCGTTCGCTAGTTTAAATATCATCTAGCGAAGTTCTACGGCTGCTAGAGAACCTCCGATAACATAGCCCGAATAACCTCCGATTGATAACATGTCTATCTTGAACGTCAATGCTAAATCATCTCAAATTTCATTTCAAATTTCTCTTTCATGGTCCCATAAAAATATCAATTCCTCACTCTGAACCGTTGGCTGATGCATTTTAAATCTAATTTTGAGGGGTTTTCTTTAAATCATACTATCAAACCATTAGCGCGGAAAAATATTAATGTCACGAAAGAGGAGTTTAATTGTTTATTAGGTAGCTGCTAACTTTCTACTAATAGATTTTAGTTAACATTGTAATGTCTGTTAAATTCTATTGAGACTTTTGAAATAATTTCTCTAAAACTCCAAGTAATTAATGCATGCCTTGCAGACCCCTCGACAGTAAGAATCGATCACTAGAAGTCGGTACCGACCACTTTAGCAATCTTCACACTAGGATAAAACAAACGCGGTTCTCGGTAATAGAGCTGCTCTAACGTTCCCATTGACTTTACTTGAAAATGGCGATACATCTACATTCTCGTGAAGAGTTAACTGCTTACTTGAATTATATCCAATTTTGTCAGACTTCATCACATCTCTTAATGTTTTATTTGAGTGCAAACCTGAACATGCAAAGTCATTTTTTGCCGTTTCCTAGTCTTTGCGTAAGTGCCCACTATGATTATAGCGCTAATACAGACCTCTATCCTTCCTTCATGTGTCTCTAATGTAGAAGCTCTAGAGAGTTTCAGCGAAGCGTTCACCATAGACGCACTTCTTATCGACGAAATGAAAACAATAACAATACACGTGACTGCAAGTCAGACCAGCTCACTGTAAAATTACACGCATGTGCATTGTACATTGCACGCATTAGTTTTCCGGAATGTAACGGTCAAGCGCTAACTATTTATTGAGAAGAGTTGTAGAAAATTGACAATTCATAAAGTTAAAAAAAGACTTTTGTCTTAAATGCCATGCCATTTTACGTTCCTTTCAATGTGAAATTAATGGATCTTTCCACATCTATTTAAAATCACAATATGCCCAAACACGGGGAATTATTCAAAAGCATAATAATCATAAATGAGGACAAACTTTATTGGAGAAAGGAAGACGACTTGTTAGAATCGGTCTTTAGTTAATTTGAAAGATGAGGGAAAACTGAATGGAAACTTACGACTCAAAGCTACTTAAAGAGAAATGTATGCCAGAGGATTGGCTGAAAGAAAGGACAATTGAAGAGTTCGAATAGTAGTTGGGAATCTCATAAAAATGAATGTATCAAGAACAAAGAGGAGAGAAGAAAGACAAGGTTTCCCTCCTAGCCATTTCATTCGGAAGAGAATTATGACGGAGAAAGTAAGTTTCGCAGAAAGTTTCCATGGAAGCGGAATTCCACTTCATGAACCAGAAGTACAGGATGAAGGTTGAAAAGTCCCAAAAGCTAAAAGTATTCCAAGTTAGTAAATACTACAAATTGAGACTCAAATAGGTCCCGCTATTCATAGCTCTGCTTAATTGGTTTTAATAAAAGCAATCCACTCTGCTCCCCGGAATGAAAGCAATGCTAAGCACTTACATTCAAAGCGGAAAAGGTTATTTTAGTGATAGACTGTAAATATGTACGGAGACAAAATTACAACTAAAGACAGAGAAAACGACCTATTGTAAACCTTATAGCAAAGATTAGTCAATGAATATTACATAATCCATGTCCAAGGAAATAGCTAATAAGAAGACATGAAAATTCTAGTAAGAAATGATCCTTCACTCACCCAATTTCGATGTCAGAAAATTTCACTATGCTAATTCTTAAATTTTGTGATGTTTGATTATATTTTTCCCATTTGTCAAACATTCATCAAATTATAGTATCATGGTTATGTGTATCATATTAATTATTTGTGTAGTTGGGTTATTAATAATAAGAAGTCTTGATGAAGGTGAATATAGCCAATGGTAGACTTCTTCTATCTAAACGGTATATCTTAATCTGCAGAAAATATAATTGCTTTCTAGTTCATTATGAATTACCCTACTATTAGTGCGGTGAACTCCAATGCAATTCTATACATATTATTCAATGCCATTATTAGAGTAATCTATTTGTACCCAAAGCAATCTTCATTATACTTCATCTACATACCAGCAAAAAATCATATACGTTTGAATGTTAATGTATTTCTACTCTTACACCGAGACTCATCCAAATTTTCTATAAAAAATCGTATTCATTTGAATCGTATTCGCCTGCAATGAAAAATCGGTCATCAGTAGTTTTTAAGTAAGTTTTTCATATTTATTAGTATCGATGCATAACTTGTCACGTTTAACTCAAAGAAAAGAAAGTTTGAACACGGCTGTTAATGAAGTAGAGGTTTAAAACCCTCCGTAAGTCGTAGCGTGGGTTTTCCTGGAAAGCGAACTAGGACGAACTTGCTCTGCTTTTTGGAACATTCAAATTTATCGCTTTCTCATTTCCTTTGCGACTCCAGTTCACAGCACTATCAATCCGTGAATTTTAAAGGTTACAAAGCTTTGTAAGAGAGCTACATCTCTTTACCCTCTCTTAAAAATGACTCTGCCGCTTCAACGAAATACATCTTCAATCATTTCTGAACTTTGTCTTATGTTATTTAGAAATTTTCTCTGAGATCGCTTGGCACCACAAGTATCTTTCTAGTACTTACATTTTTAAATACATATATTAGATATTAGTTCTAGGTTCCATGGCGATTTTTCAAAATTGTCTTCCTCAAGAAGAAAGTTCGCCCGGGGACTATCCCGCCAGAGGTATAAAACCCAAGACCATCCAAATAATATCATAGGTTTTATAAAAACATTTAAGAGGATATTACCAAGAGTTTAAAGGTTAAAATTCTGTTATCAGCCTCTATGATGAGTCAGCTCTTAAAGGAATTAAGGCACAACTATTTGTTTCAGAAATCTCTTGAATATTACCTGTATATTTCTTAATTAGAATAGTATTTAGTATCAGAATCCTAAAAAAATAGTATTACGTGATACTCTAACACAAAGTTATTTCACTTTAAAATATCTTGGAGGTTTATAACACTCCGTAAGCCGTATTTCGGCAGGCAAAACTCGCGTTAAAAGACAAACCGAAAGTTCCACATTAACGATTTATGGGAAGTCCCTATGTAAAGACCCCCTGACGATGGAGGCTTTGTTTCTGAAATGTACATTGGGACTACCCATAAATTTCTAATTCGGAGCTTCCCGTTTTTCTCTTAACGAGAGTTCCGCCTGCCAAAATGCGGTTTACGGAGTGTTGGTAAACCTCCAATGATTAATTCACTTGATACGGAAGCCGAGTAACCACTCAATGAAGCAGACTAGTAAGAATAGAGGCAGGAGGAGGTAATGCAGTGGCTAGATTCTGATAAAGAACAAAATATTCGTATGGATACGTATGGGCGAAGAGAATAATAGAGAAATCAATTGTATCTGAAGAAACCCAATGTTTCGTTTCTTTTAGAGGGAGAAATCTCGAGGGTCAAGGTTAAGGAAATAGAGGTGTAACTACTGAATAACACAAAACATTTATATTAGCCCCAGTATGCTTTTAATTGTTTACGCCTTCGCGCGGGAGTTACTATGCAAGGAGCTGCTGGTGCTTCCACCTTCTCGTCATTTTGGCGAACTATTTGGAATTTATCCTAATTGAACCTGGGAGAGGTTCAGCGGAGCCGGTCCCAAAAATTTACTCACACAGAAAATATAGTTTTATTGACTCAATTTAAATACTGCATTTAAGGAATATTATTCTATGTCGAGAGTCATTGTCTACGTACATAACTTCACATATACTGTGAATATCATGATCATCATCATACATGTGGTGCCTTGTCGATGCAACCATTCCTCACTGTCACTTGCTGTTTGCTTAATGCCACGTAATTGCTGCATCCAATCCTCTCCTGAGTCTTGCTCAAATACTTCTTTCTAGGCCGTCCTCTTCCTTTCTTTCCTAGCACTTTCCCTTCAAAAATGTCAATCATGAATGCATTGTGTCTGAATACATGTCCAATAAATTTTATTTTCCTCTTCTCCATTTCCGATAATAATCTTCTCTCTTCTTGTACTTCCCATAAAACTTCCAGATTTGTTTTTCTTTCCATCCAGCTTATTCTTGTCGTCTTCAGACATATCCACATTTCAGCAGCTTCAAGTCTACTGAAAACATAATAGACATAGATCGTTTTTTTGAACAAAATTTAGCTTGTAAGAACTCTGTCGTTGCAATTCGGAATCGTCCAAAAGTGTTTTTTTCTTAAAAGAGAAGAAAAACAAAAGGTTTTCCTATTGAATTAATGAAAGTACTTCTCCACTTACCTACCAATCAGTCCATAGGCATGCAGTGTCAAATTCCACTTCAGTCTAATGCAGTCCAAGTCCATTTCCATGCATTTCTCCTGCAATTGCAGCTATGAGATTTCAAATTTCATTACAAGTAATTCTTATGTGGAAGTAGGAAAGTAGAAAATACTCTTCCATACGATGGTAAACGACGCACAAACTGGATGTCCTCCTAATATCGACAGTAACGTTATGGCTATGATAAAATCACTCGGGTGGAAATCCACGAAAGAAGATCTGATTACCCGACTGATTATTGCGCCTAAAAGTTTTCAACCGATGAATTTTTCGAAAACCTTTCGTTGGTTATCAGAGTTTCTCTCCTAAAGCGAGTTCCATCCGAATGATTTTATCTTAGCCGTAACGCTACTGTCGAACCTTAAATCTCCACTGACGGGACGGGCTGTTCTAAGTTGGACCGTCTCTAAATTTGAGATTAAACCTACTTCACGTGGATCCCAACTTGCTCAGTAGTACTTGATACTAGGTCGAATGAGGGAAACGTAAGCAATTTCTTTGACTCTAGATGGTCATCCCTCGTCAGCCAACTGTACGTTGTCTATGTCTATGTTTTTACCCTGCAAGACGCCTTTCGGTGTGTGGCAGGGGGTGCATGCACCATGACTCTATTTCCTTAATCGATTATTTTCGCGTATCGTTCGCGGAAATAATGAGTTCTTGAATCTATACGTTCCGTGTCATCCCGCAGCGATTTATTCATATCTTCCTCTTTAATTGCCATTTATCGTTTCCTTATTGAATTCAGAATTTTCTCTTACACAGTATTCTCCCATCAACATGGAAGGATAAAGATCACCGTAGGGAAAGATATCACCGTAGGTGCTTCTTACTTTTCTTCACACGTCATGCACGAAAATTTTTATTTTAAATGCCGGCCAGGATGGTGGAGTGATTCGTGTGCTAACGTTTAAACTCTATTTTCCTGGTTTAAGTTGTCTTCGTCGATAAAAATAATTATATTAATCATTTATTAATTAATANNNNTTTGATTAGTTATTAAATATTATAATTATATCGGGATCATTTCCCTATTTAAGTCTGTTTTTGTTAAGGGCATTACTATCTCAATTGAGGAATGAAGCATTTTATGTCATATTTTCTCATTATGTCATATTAAAAGCCGTAAGCTTGATTGGAACATTAAGAATGATATGAGCTGAATATACAGATAGCTAAATTACGTTGATAATTTATTCCAATAAACATCACCGTAAGGTAAATGGAAAGGTTTGCGGAATAAATTAATTCTAGTAAAACAGGTTAAAGAAATCTAACAAATGAGTAGTAGATTAGGAATACCAATTTCTCCTTTATGAAGCGTCCTAATTATCTGGATATAGGACGGAATACCATCGCTTGGCAAAATAGGCTTGAAAATGAAGAGAAGAAACCGTAATTTCACATCTTGCAGTCGCTATTTGTCGGTTTCCCTTTCCTTAGAAGGAAATGAGAAAAAGGGGAAGACGAGTGACTGTGGTGATGGGAAAAGGCAAAAGCAAAGGATTCGAGGGAATTGAAGTGTCTTGAGTAAGTAATGTGGGCAATTTCCCTACAAAGAGGCGTAAGAGGAAAAGTTTCAAGTCGAGGTAAATGAGCAAAAAAAACCCTAATACGGAAGCTAGTGTGAAGTAGAAAAGAAATTGAGAAACTTTAAAGGCGGAAATTGGTGAATTTCAGATACGTCGTCTCATGCAGGGTCGCGGTTTGATTTTAGAATCCTTCCTCGGGAGAAATTTGGAAGATAAAAAAGGCACAACCTAAGGGAGTAAACAATTAGCTTTGTATCAGTGTGCATTGGATCATGATGTAATAATGATATACACATTAAAAGGAATAGGAAACTTGGAAGGGTTAAACACAAGTAATTAATTAATGAGTGGATAGGCTTTTCAAATGGGAAGCCACCTTTATTCAGGTCGGAATTCAAAAATAAATAGGAACTTATATCGATATCAAAAGGCGTGACTATGAAGAAAGACATTGCAGAATAAAAGAAACTTTGTACTTTTCAAGAGCGATTTTAATGATGAAAAAAATAAGAAACACTTATACACGTTAACACAGGATAATTTAATGAAACGACCTACTATAGGTTTCGACGCGTGGCGTCATCGTCAGGTACAGGAAACAGAGAAAATTCTATATATTGTGAACTTTCTCTGTTTCCTGTACCTGACGATGACGCCGCGCGTCGAAACCTAAGTCGTTTCATTAAATTATCCTGTGGTAACGTGTATAAGTGTTTCTTATTCTTTTCATCATGAATAGCTACCACAAAGTTGAGGCTGAAGTAGTGGATTTTGTTAGCGATTTTAATTTTGCTACCGGTTTCGTAAGCGTAATTACATCTTCAGGCACAGAATAGCACAATGCCTGAAGACGTAAGTATGCTTATGATACCGGTACCAAAATTAAAATCGCTCTGAAAAAGTACAAAGTTTCTTTTCTTTTGAAGTGAGAACACATTTATTCCCATTAGCATCATATAATGATGAAGAGAACGTCAGATATTTTTATCAAATATTATGTGAAATGCCCGTAGGTTCTCAAACGTAAAACAAGATTTGCGAATGTTATAATTATTGCTAATTGACCCCCAAGTACAAATTAAATGTTTAATGTAACAAACGAGAAGTGCAAATAACTAATTCCTTAACGGGAATCACACTCATTTGCTATTTTTTTGTGAAATCATGGTGACGGTTCACTTTATGTATGAGAATTATGCAAATGAAGTATTCAGAGTGTGTGTTGATATATAAAAAACACAAATTAACAAATTCATAAAATAAAAAATTGAGTCGTAAATCCTAGCGTTAAAAAAAAAAGAAAACAAAACGTTCTTTGCTAAAAATCTTCCAAAGTCCTCTAGAAGTTTTTCATTTTCTGTCCCTGCGCTGATCTTATTTTCTTTATCCTTATCACCGCAAAGGAGCATCTGGTTGCCCCTCTGTATTGGGCAAAATATAGCGATGAAACACTCGTACATAATCGTAGGATTGACCGAGCGATTCTCAGCTGTAAATACAAAATGCTAAACTTGCTAACTCATCATGCAGTCTTTCGTTTGAAGGAAAGGAGACTTTGTACTTTTTCCACAGGGTTTACCACGATTTACCAGGGTTTACAACCACAATTTCTTAAATCATGTGGAAACGTACAGTCTCTTTCAAACATGGAGTATTTCCACAAAATATCGCTAATGCCTGTGAATTTTGTTAATTTTTACCATAAAATTTAAATGGGCCTAATTTTCCCCGTTTCTTAATGGAAAATTCAACGTTTTCAATGGGAAGATAAGTTTATAACGGCAAGTTTTTCATTGGTTTTATCAAAATCCTTGCAGTTTTTAATATATATGTTTTAAATATAAAACTTTATTATGACCAATATTCTTATTTATCTTCCATTTTGGGTCCTTCTATTGGTAAAAATATTCCCAGGAAATGGTTAGCCATTTCATAAGATAAGGATTGCAAGTATTCAACTGTAATCATTAAAATTATTTTTTCTGAATAAAAAGACGGGCTTATAATACTATTTCACCAATGAATTTTCTGTAACGGGTAAGGAAACGGCAAAAGATTAAAGGATTTTGTAGAAGGTTAAAGATCGGCATGTTCCAAAAAATTCCCCAATAGTGACTCTGAGTTAAATTTTAATGGGCTAAAATCAATGTAAGTGAGATGCGTAAGCGTACAAAAATGTTGTTTCAGAGTACCCATGGGAATTTTCAAAATTCATACTTCTTTTTTTGGTTGTAGAAAGCCTTTTCTCGATTTAAACCCACTGTTTGGCACCAAAAAATGAGATGGAGTTAATCCAATTTTTGGAAACAAATTAAAAAAACCAAGAAAGAAAAATATCGCATGGACTTGAATAGAGGTCGGAGGGCAGGATGGAAAGTTAGAAATGTATCCGAAAAGTCATTAGGGCCATCTTTCCCCCTTGAACAGAAAAATATTACTTCCTTGCAGAAAATTTAAATTGACATACGTCCCCTACGAAAGAATGCTTCGTTATTACATAGCTAATTCCAAATTATTTATGAGATATAAGTATAAAAATGAATATAATTGAATTACCTGTCCTAATGTACTAATTAATCTAAAGTATAATTATTATTATCGATTCCATGAAATCATTGATAATTTAAAAATGTACTTAAGTAATCAATTAAATGATAAAAGAAGAACATCAGTATTAATAAATAAATTATTGAAGAATATTATACATTGAAAGAGTTTTTGAAAGATACTAATCATATACTACTAATACTAATCATTGGTGCGATTTATACGCATACATCCTGTACAAGTACATCGCAAATATTTTCTGATGAGTTATTTACATTGCAAACCCTATTCCCATTAAAAACTTGTAAAGTAATGGTAATTATGCTTCAATTCTAGTATATAACCTTTTCCTACAATATATTTTTCCAAAGCATTTAGAGCATGTAGAAAATTAGACTTTAACCAACCTTCAGCCTGATGACTGTACAGACATATGCAATACATAGCTCTATATCTACATTCTTAAGTATGTGTTTTAATATGTATTCCACGAAGAGAATTTAAATTCCAGAAGGCTCGTTTTCAAGCTGAGTAAACCTACCCAGGACCATAAAACTCACAAATTACTAATATATTCAGCACATTTTCTTGTTCGTTTCCTTCCAAGTAATTACATGAGCCATGTTCCACTTTCCTCAAGTGCGTCTTTAAGCGACTGAAATCCCAAACTTCTCCGAAATGCTAATTACTCCACAGAGATATTTCCTCTAAGCTGAAGGTAAATGACCGATATTAAAGGAGAGACAAATGTAACAATAGAGTTTTACTCAAAAGTTGGAAGAAATAGTAATTTATGATTTATATAGCTTTATAGATTTATAGAGAGAGTTTAAT
The DNA here is from genome assembly GCA_000376725.2 of Ladona fulva. Lineage (NCBI taxonomy): Eukaryota > Metazoa > Arthropoda > Insecta > Odonata > Libellulidae > Ladona > Ladona fulva. The sequence goes on along the minus strand of KZ308921.1, from coordinate 110,246 downwards.
TCCTGACCTTTGGCGAATGCCGGGTACAACAGGAGAGATACTATCTCTTAGGTAAATATGTAAACATGAATATTTGACTATAAGAGGATAAAAATGGATCTCTTACGCATATTTTAAATGCTGTTCTGAAACAAAGAAATTTATGAATTGTAATAAAGGTTGATTTTATGATTGCCTGTAAAGGTTAATGCATTTTACTTGTTGGGCGGTTTTGGCCTGTACTCGTTGGTAATTTATTAACACTGAGCTAGTCAATAACTTAGTTTGCAGATGTTCCGCGATAAAAAATGGAATGTTACTGTGGATTTTGTACTTCGCACCAACTTATGGCCATTTATTTCGCATATTTGCCACATAAATATTTCGTCAATTCCTTGTTGACGTATATAATGGTAGAAAATTACATTGCCGGAGAAAGTCAGTCAATTTCTGAATTAATAAATATTTCAGAAGTTTTATTATAGCATCATATAATCAAAGGTTTAATTATCTTCACACCGTAGGCCACCGACTGGTTAACTCCATGCGCAACGTTGTCAAGCAATGATTATCATTGAGCATTTACAACTTTATCTATCGCTTTAAAACTGCCGCTCATTATATATATTCTCGAAATACAGTCTCCGAAACGGAAGGATAACGACTCCGCAAAGGGTATCTTCTCGAATCTGCCAAAGGCCCATTACAACTCTAGGTATCATCCTTTACTATTACCTACCAAGGGCCTGGACCTTCAAAGAAAAAGATTCGAGATCCTATTGGGGAATCCAAACAATCAAGCAGATACAGCAATTCGTTCAAATCCCTCTTTCGCCCAATTTCTCTTTCCACTCGTCCAGGGGATGGTAATCAAGAACCTTTCCGAGAAACCTTAGAAAGTGCTGTCACCTTTCGATATAATCCACCAATTCCTTCTTCCGCCGACTACTTTCTATACTTTCTCTTCATCGTTCGTACCAAAACAGTTTAGTATCCCAATCCAAACTTCAGATATGGTATTCATTACTGTTCGCAGTATACAAATACAATGTATGATTTCATCCTAAACAAAGTTCTCCCATGAAAATTTGATTTAGCCATACGAAGAGGATTAACGAATCAAATTCAGTAAGTGGACTGTGTTGAATATCTGCTAATAAACGCAGTCAACAATCGTGGTTGAAGAAATTCAAGATGAATGTCGTATCAATAATGACTTGCCATATCTACTTTCGCGTAACTTAGGACATTAAAATCACCCATCTATCACTACTATTCTACTCGCTGTACTATATTTCCGTAAGAGCTACACAAACATCAAATTGCATCACAACTAAACATTTATTAACAAGTTTACCATTATGTCGCAAGAAGTGATTCAACAGCTAAGGACTTTTCGCAAGTGAGCCTCTACCGGGAATCGAACCCGGAAACGATTTCACCGAAGTCATACGCATTACTCACATGGCTATTTCTAGTTAGAAACAGTAAAGTAAATGGATTTAGAATATTATGGAGTTGTTGTTAAAAGCACTATGGAAAATGAAAGAAATAACCTATTCAAATAACGAAGTTCGTGACTGTCGGAATACTCTATATTGCAGCAAATGACATAAGGAATCTCAAGTGCGATATCTCTTATAAGAAAGAGAAGAGAACCGAGAAAGTAATCCAATACGTTTCCACAAGTACCTCGAGTGAAGACTTCTCAGAAGACCTATCAATTGAAGCTGCTTGTGTTCCAAAACTGTTTTCTTCAACTAGATTCAGTTCATTCAATTCAAGCCATCCTATTTCCTCTTTTTTTCTTCCCTATTCCCTTAATTTTCACCATCCAAACGCCCTACTCTGTTTTCAAAACACATATTTCTTACTCTATTTTAATTGTTTGAACATACAAATGACAGCTAAAATGTTTAAGATTGTCACACTAAATTCAGTTAATTACCGGATTAGACAATCTCCTCTTTCGCCCTTGGATTAGTGGCATTTAATTCAGGGGTAAAATCCCGAGTTCGAGCTATATAACCCATGCTATCCCCAGCAAGTCACTTTATATGTATAAACTATCGCCTCCTTAATTAACCCATCAATACTACCATCAATTGTTATGTACCGATTTGATCTCTCCCTCCGAATCTCTATACTTTACTGGAAGGTTCCCAATCGTATTGATAAATCCGTCCTATATCAAGCATAAACACATTAGCTGCCACCACATGCCTATGCTTCAATTTCACTTCTCAATTTGATTGCTTTTCATTCAGGTATGATGTTTTATCGTTCAAGGAAAGAGTGGGACTTAAAGGATTAAGCTTACTTGTTCAGAATGCGTTAGAAGCAGATGTTGGTCAACAATATAAGCAATCACCTTTCACTTCTGCTGCGTATCTTCATCTACATCTACATCAACATAATTACCCTGCAAGCCGCCTTCCGGCGAGTGGCAGGGGGTGTACCTATATGCATCTGTTTATTTTATTAGAGTAGCCATAAGCGACTTTGAAAAACTCATTGGTAAGACGAGGATTTCCGCTTTGCTGATTACGTCAGACTTTCACTTCCTTTTATCGGTTTAAGGTAATCCTGGAGCGTCCCTGAACATCACATATCTCTACCCTCATCTAATATTATACCTGTAAGACGATATGAGAGAAATTGAGAGAGACGATCCAAATTTTCTAATAAATAACTGTGCGTTGTTTTTGCGGCATTTAAAAGGAGACAAATGAATGTGCCAATACGAATCTTTATCTTACGGAGTACTCCGAATATTAAAAAAATTCGGGCCTGTCCGGGAATTGAACCCGGGACCTCTCGCACCCGAAGCGAGAATCATACCGCTAGACCAACAGGCCGCTTGAAAACGGGATTGATATTAGATGAGTCCAAATCACCATCCCTCGATGCAGTCTCTAATGACAGTCGATGAATAAAATACTAGCCTTGCTACCATAGCTACCTACTGTCGATACTCACTGGCAATACTCGCTGTCCTGCCACCATATCTTGATGAATGAAGTACTTACCATTTGCCTTTTGGTACGGGATTGAGAAAAATGTATCTTTTATTTACTTTAGTGTCACTCTTGTTCATGGGTGTGATGATATGAAAGTAACTGAGGTATGAGTTATATTGAATATTGAATAATGACATTAGTTAAAGTTTTTTCTTTTGCAATGTTACAAAAAGTGTTACTCGTGGAATCATTGTGCTTCAATAACGTGGGATTGTTCTGTTTACAACAATTTGGCTCAGTGAGAAGAACAAGGGCCAACTGCTTCACTTCTCATCTTGCCTAGTAGGCCTCATTTCCTCTTGTACGAAGAGCTAGATCCTAGCTGATTGTAGAGGGGATGAGGTCCCAAATGACCTCCGGACCGAATTCTTTTCAGATCACCCCCCCTCTGAAATATAGGTGACTCTCAAATAAATATTTTCTGTGCTACGCTGTCTTTACAAAGATTCCAAGGCCAATCAATATCTCTGCCTTCTCTAGGGTGCACTACTATTGTAAGCTACGCAATACGTGGATACGGCACCTCACCTCAGCAGCAAAGGAATAGGTTTGTACGTACGCTTATTAACAAAGAGAAAATATGGAAAAGAAGTAAAAGTAGCGGTAGAAAGAGGTTAAGGAAGAAGAGCAAAACTTTTTGACCAATCGAAAGGTTTAGCAGGAAAAGTAATATTGAAATACCAGGAGGTGGAATGGAGATAGAGACTAAAAACTCCAAGGATCTATCGATACGAAGAATATTCTACGTGTCGATATGTAGTATACCCATCAATGGGTATATACCCATTGATGATGAACACTTACTAGAAAAATAAATATTGCTCTACGTTATTTGTGCGACTTCCTCACTTTATTTCAAGATTAAATTGTTTATTTGCCGAGAAGAGAGAAATATCAGTAAAGTTTTCCGTGAAGAAAATAATATTTAATCATTAGCATCAAGTTCCAGATAATTTTTCGAATACGTATTTGGAATCAATGCGGCGATTTTTCACGTTCAGGAAAAAACTCGTAACTAATGAACGGTTTTAAATGACTATCCACTCTCTGAGTACTGCATTCATTTCCGATATTTTGGAAACATCCACCCGATATGCGCGCGACAAGACGCGCTTTGATGAGGAATATGAAAATAGATGGAAATCACGGGAACAGTACATCGAGGAGTAAACCAAAACTTCATGCAAATTATGCATGAATGGAACAGACGCATACCTAGGTATATAACAAAACAAATACTTACTATGTATTGAAAAATCTTTTATTTAAAACTGACGAGTTTGAGATAGCCGAAGGGAGGTCGCCGGCCCTGCACGCCGGATCATTGGACGTGTCAGATTACCATAAGGCCGGATTACAGAGATAGTACCGTGCTGGGTTGTGGGTTTTAAAATGTTGGTTACGGAGGAGATGTGAAGTAAGAGTGAGACGAAAGGGACACTGTGGGGAAGGAAAGTTCTTTTTATTTACAAAGATGAGCAAGACCTTGAGCAAAGTTAAGATTACTGTATTATGATGGAGGTACGACACAAACCTTTAATTCGTAGAGAAATAAAAGGGAAAGCAATTTTGTGTTACGAATGCGAAAGAAAACTTAGGGCCAATCATACGCAAGAAACGACTAGTGCAGGGGATTTCTACCAAAGTTATTCAATTTCCAAGGAGATAGGATAAAAGTGTAACGGCAATAGAACTCGAACCAGTATCTTTCTTCGGATTCCTGGACCATATTGTTACAATATAGCGTAGTGGTTAGAGCAACCAACCGTCAATTAGAATATCCGGGTTCAAGTCCCTGTCCTGTTAGACTTTATTCATATCAGTTTCCCCTTGGGAACTTTCCTTTTCACGCCTTTACGCGCAAAGTCACCATCATTTTCCTCTAGTTACTTAAATCGAAAAAGGAGTGCTAAAGTGCGGCTGAATATAATCCTGAATGTAATTGTTGAATATAATAATGAGCATGAAGTTGTCACGCTTTCATTACCTGAAGTAAATTATGGTGTGCAAATGTAAAGTTTTGCTTTGCAAAGAGAACTATTTCGCAGTTCCCAGTTATATAAGTACAATTTTTGTTTCTTAGCCATATTTTATGTTTGTTTACGAAAGAATCTTCAGCATATTAATATATTTGAATCTTGAGGGTTGTTATCGACGCATTATCCAGTCATCTTCTTGACTGTTAACATCAATTCGATGAGAGGCAAATATAAAGGCAACAAAGTCCTTAAATTACTAATCCAAATAAATACAAACATCCATTTTCCTATATTATAAATTTCCGGATTTAGTTTAAGGTGGCATCGAAATGAATCACTCTTGAAGACTGATCAAGTTGAACCGCATAAGATTCTGCAAACTTTATCTTTGTGCAATTACTATAAAAGAGAGACTTTTTTTACTAAATCGTAGTTAGTTCCTATGAAAAGGTGATGAAAATGTGAGTTTATCGAGAGTTGAAACTGTTGTTTTAATTCTTGGTAGAGACGATGGTAAAATGTTAGTGGCTACTATAAACTATCACATCTGTCCATTTAGAAGAACGAACTTCAGTAAGAAATTCGTATTGCGTTAACTATTCTACCTTTCGGGCTCTGCAACCTGTCATCTCTTAGCCGTAGACGTAAGGGCTCCTTCAGAGAGCTCAGAGGAACTATCTTATCTCATAATATTATAGTTTTTGTTTAGCCCATTAATTTAGTGGGGATTAAATTGACATTTTATGAACACAATGTGGTATTTTATCGGTAAGGTAAGCCTTACTCGAGCACACCGAAGAAATATTCTCAACTTGCAAACATTTAAATTGTAAACAGGCAATTTCAAGCTTGATAATTTTAAATACGTACACACGAAAGAATACAAATTTCTGTATTTACTGCTCAAGACCCATATTTTATCTCATACAGTAATGGTGATTTCCAACATATCTTTCCATACATCACAAATACAGTTTTAAAGGTGAGGTGAATGAGGTTCTATGGATTAGTTACGGACAAAGAACAGCTACTAAATGGAAGAGATGAAAGTGGTGACAAAGGGTTACAGTCAGCCTCTTTTCTGAAGGCCTACATTAGAAGGGGAAGAGTCATAAGGGAGCGAAAATTGCTCTCATTGGACCTGCAAATTTAATTGCAGGAATAAACAAGTTGCAGCGATCCGGAAAATGACGAGTAAATGGCTCGGAATGGGATGTTTCACGTTCTTCTGACCTTTGTTTTAATAACATTTAACCGTAAGAAATGATAGTTAATAGCTTGGAGTTAATTATTTCTTGATTTATATGATGAAACATAGTTTTATAAACCACAGTAGGAGAGAAAATCAACATTAAAATAATGGGAATGTGCGATATTTTTTCTATACAGTATTACCTCCTCATAACCTACGTTCGTGGAAAATATTGTCAATGATGAAAGGAAAATGAATGTGTACTACAGAGTGGCTGCGTTACCAGTATAACAGGGGAGTTTACTTTGCTCTACACGCACGTAAGTGATACGTGGGTGGAGAATTACGAAGTTAGAGTACAATGAAAATGTAGGCGGTGATTAAGAAGAGGAGAAATGGATGGTTGAATATGGCAGACGAGACATGACCGGTGGGTTCGAGAAGGGGATACTCAGAGTTTATACCATCAGGAAATAAGGCCCTTTGATCTTTTAGCGTGGGGGTTCCTGGAAAGCAAACTAGGACGAACTTGCTCTGCTATTCGAAACATTCAAATTTATCGCTTTCTCATTTCCTTTGCGGCGATATCGTGAGCTCTTCAAACTCCAGTTCACAGCACTATCAATCCGTCAACTTTAAAGGTTACAAAGTTTTTTAAGAGCACCAGAACTCTTTTACCTACCTTACAAGTGACTATGCCGCTTCAACGAGATATCGTCCTATATATATAAAGCAATTGTCTGACCGTCCGTCCGGCTGTCCGCCTGTACGTCCTCCAATCTATCTCAGAAACGACTTGACTTAGACATCTGAATCAAACTGCATTGTCTTTATACGATGCTGAAACACCCAGGAAAACTATTTCCATCTCTGTAAAGGCCCGGGTTCGAACCCAGGAGCCAATGATACGTTTCCATAAGAGATGAAAGTGAATTACGTTTTAATAACTTGCAGAGGTTGTTTCTTTTGCAAAATTAAATTAGAAACAATGATCCTACGAAATTAAGACGTCTCACCAGAAAGGAATAAAAAACATATAATCTTATTTTAGTCATGTAGCATTCATATAAATTAGAAATTGCGAGAACTTTGATAAAATACACGATAATTTTGTAATTTATTTCGGAAATAAACAACCCATCCCTTGACAATCAAGGCAATAGTTGAATTTTGATTTCTCTATGTCTATTTCTATGTCTCATTCATTAACTATACCATATAAGTACACGGGGAAAACCAGTTCTTATATTTTTCTATAAGAAATGTACGTAAAGTAGGCTTTCATGATTAAAAGCAATAGAACAAATATTATAAATGTTATAAGAATTTTTAAACCAAATCAAGTTCCGTCATGCTTGACGGGGGCGTTTACTAGTATTTTTCATAATTTCTGAAGTTTTCCTTATGTTATTTTTAAATTTTCTCTGAGGTCCCTTGGAACCACAAATATCTTTCTAGGATTTCCTTTTCTAAATATATATATTAGCAATAGGCTCCACGGTGATTCCTCCAAAGTGTTTTACCCAAGAAGACAGTTCGCCTGGGGGACTTTTCCCCCAGAGATATAAAACCCAACACTTCATGCAAGTAATAACTTAGATTTCACATTAATATTTAAGAGAATACTACCAAGAGTATAAAGGTTAATTTTCTGTCATCAGCTACTATGATGAGTCAGGTCTTGAAAGTTTTAAGCCACAACTATCTATTCCAGATATGGAAATCTTTCAAATATTACCTCCATCTTTTTTAATTATGCATGTATTCCATAACTCAAAATTGTAAAAAAATAGTATTACATGACACTCTAATGCAAAGGTATGCATTCACCTTAAAGAAATCTAATTCTTTCAGATCTTAAATTGAAATGTAATTCGTTTCCTATAATGGTTTCTCTTCATATAAGATTTTAAAATGCAAGCAGCATTAATCAACTTCTGAAATTATTTCCAAGAAACACGCTTCCTTCCTTTATAATTCGGTAATACTTTTTGTGCCAAGAATCATGTTACAAGCGAATGCGATTCCATTTTTCTTGAAGGTCCCAATTTGTAAATTGAGGACTGACTCCTTTTTGCCTTGAGATGCTCAACATACTTACTCCACAGTCTTTGCCACATTCAATTGTTTCCATTCCTCGACGGAACAAAGAACACCATATCTTTGGAAACGCCATCTCCTTCCGTTCTACCCCTCGTTACTTCTCCAAAAAATGAATTCCAATTATCTCTGTCAGACAGAGCCTTCACTAGGTCATCCGAACTTCTTGCAGTGTGCAAGAATCGTTCCAACTGTTATCTTACATTTCCTCTGCTGGGAATTTTTCTTTCCAAATATATTCAGCATTAAATTTTCAACATATAGATGTATCAATAAGATATTAGATTTAAAATTTTCTTTAAAGGATAAGTTAAAGAAAGAAGTTATGCGCTGATTCTGCATGGAAAATGGTTCTGTCATTTCGACAAAATGGTACTTGATTAATTTTTGTGACATATTAATACCTAAATGATTCTTCATGTTAGAAACGTTTATTTTTTTATTTAAAACAAAAATACATTGATAAATCGTGTGAAATTACATTGCTAAGATTTCCTAATATGCTTACAAAAATTCCTTCATATAGGTGAATCCATATAATGAGTAGCATGCGCAGTCGTTATTTATTCCTCACAGAAACACGTATATAAATTTCATTGCTGGATAGTATTCACTGGTTTTTAACCAAATAATCATCAATCATTCACATAATTTATTAATCAATAACAAACTCAATTTGCTTCAAGTTAAGAGTATTTAACGGCCGGCAGTAAAATCTTAATAAACGCAATAAACAAAATCGTTTAGTAAAATCAAGACAATATGAAACGAGGAAAAGCATTTACCCATAAGGGGTTGAGTTTTTCCTTGCCGTAACATCTATATGACTCTTCATTGCCGTGGTCTTTAAAAAGGGAAATATTATAAATGGCAAATAATGGTAATTATTCCATAAAAGATACACGGTATTTGCCCAGGTAAAATAAGATTCTGAATATTAATTTCATTGTTATTTGAGGGTTCATTTATAACAGAAAATACCTTCTCACATTATGGTTGCCACAACTTACATTAGAAGGTTTTGTTCTATTCCGCTATATACGCTATAACACAGTATTTCCTCGAGTTTCTGTAAAAGCACGTTTGGATCAATTTTCAGACGAGCCCATTGTTAATTCTATCACCTTCCGACCTCTTTATTTTCTGTTCCCTTCTTTCTATTCAAAATCCTCTATTTTTTCTATCAACCTATCCCACCCAACCTGTTGATTCAAATTTTTTATTCCCTCGCTCACTTTCATTTTTAACTCATAGCTTGTAATATGTACGCATATTCGTCCTCACACTCTAGTGTATATTTATCGTGATGTTTGATGAGAATACAATTTAAGGAAGATAAGAAATTCTCCTGTTAACCGTTAACCTGGCCTTACATATACTTTAATGTATCCTTATCGCCCTTCAATGAATAATTGATGGCGAAAGGAAATGAAAATCCTCTCCCTGTCATACACTAATAAAAGCTGTATTTTAGTTGCGTTAAGAGCCAGAATTAAGGAGGAAAATGTTGTGTTTCGGCTCAACGAAGCCTTTTTTGTTCATTAGTTTCAGACCATGAAGCCAATCTCAAACGATTATATTTTAATTACTCACCAATGTAAGCTTTTATCAGTCAAATATCCCAGCAAGTTAAGCAAAAAAATCAAGCAAACTATAATAAAAGTGGAATTTATAGCCCTTTAAGTGGAATCCCACATGAGGCACTGGACTCGCAGAACAAGAATAGCCTCCTTTTCCCTATTCATAGTCTTTAAATTTGAATCCTTCTTTTCACGAGACACAAATAAAATTCTTTTACCATCCTTCAATTACACCGTTCAAATATTTTTACTTCTTTGAAAAATGACTATGGTCCTTTCAATCGTTATAATATAAAATACAACAAGAGTGCATGTGTGTAGAAAGAGAATTCCAACCGAACCTTGATAATGAATCTTTCTTCTTATCTGAAATCGTTTAAGTAAGTTACAAAATTGGAGATTGCTTCAGTGAATTACGGCTTAAAAATAGTACGGTCCTTGTGGTGGGAGTCAATTTGCCATTGCGACGGCATAGGTGATATCTTCCAAGACATCAATGTAAGTCCGTAACGTCCAACGCCGTAAAATTCATATTACCACAGGAGACCTACTCATGGCTTTTCTGAGTGAATGAGTGACGTTGATATAAGGGTAACAAAATGAAACTGATTTTTTATCCTTCCCAAGATTAACTGTGTAATCTTTGGTGCTTTTCTGGCCTATGATGCGTGATAATTCTTCTCGGGATGTCCTCCAGGTCAGTCAGCGCCCTGAGGACGATGGCGGAGTTAGCCGTCGAAACATCGGAAGAAATTCATCTTACATAGTGGAGATCCCGTGAAGAATTCGTACACATTAACTGTGTAGTATACGGTTATTATGAATAATAAATGCTTTTCAGGATTTGCTTAAATTCTCTCGTTCCTAATAATGAAGGCTTTACGATTTGGAAATAGGTTCATAATCGTAATTCGATGTCGTATCACATATTTTAAATCAAACTATTATTACATAGCTTACTAATATATCAATATCAACATACCATTATGATCTAATTAGGAAATATTTAATCTGCGAATCCATAAACTAAACGCAAGCTATCATTTCCTAAATGGCAAAACATGTTACGGGAGCTCCGAAATAGCAGTTTCCGATGTAAACTCGAAATCTTTCCTCTGTCAACATCAACGTCTTCTCTATGTCACTAAACCCGGCAAAGTAATTGGAATTCAATCTGAAAGGACCTCTTACGCTACCCTATTCACACTTTTCTAGGCGTATGCCGCCCCATCCTTCAAAGTAATACACTCATGTGCTTCATCGTCAGAGGAAGGTTCTTGCCCTTTTACCCCTTCCTACAAACAATCCCTTCCCACCTGCTTACTTCAAGGCTGAGCTGAAAGAGAGTTCCTCCCTTGGCATTCATCATAGAGGGCCTTTGACGTTCCTAGTTAGCTGTTGAGAGGTGATGGCCAATTCAACATGAGAAGAAACTGACTCTTGTGCGAGAACTAGGGGTTGAAGAGGTGAAGAGAAAGAGTAAATACAATTTATGTAAGTGACCTCTCTACATGAAATCATATGAGCAGGCTGCTTCGTGGAACGCCATGATAACTGAGTAAAAACAAAACTTCATTGTGGACAAAAATCCATAAGATATTAACTTGTGGAACTTAAGAAGATTTGTTTTTACTCAGCCTCTCTACAGTAGGGCTTCCGGATAGCCAAGTGGCTAACGCGTTCCACTTCGATGGTCCTGGTGGTGGTCCCGGGTCCCGGGTTCGATCCTCGTTAGGAGCCCATATGTGCGAAATCACATCAGCTTTCGTAGCAATTTAACAATACTACAGCTACAAAGTAAAAAAAAATTGTTACAGAGGAATATATCACTTAGTAGTCAAAGAGGGCCATTTTCAAAGATCACGCAATTGAAAATGATTGATTAACCAGGAAATTCATTCATTCAATTATTTTATTTTATGAAATAGCTATGGGTGTCGATCACAGACAAATCAGTAAAGCGTTATGGAAGAGTATTATAGTCGCAATCCGGCAATTTTGAATCAGAAGGTGTCGGAAGTCTCTGGAAGGATTTATTCTACTCATCATCTCTCTTAGGAATACTCAAGCCCTCATCTCTCATGAAGCAGGAGAACAAGAACTAATCTCATGACTAATAGCTAGGTAATACAGCTCTTTGTTAACGACAGCCTAAATTAACGACGTACTTGGTTAACGATGAAGAGCCTAAAAAGTTGTCTTGAGTGACGACACAGGCTTTGTTTACAAAGCTTTCCGGTATTTGTTAACACTTAAAAAGTTCTTTTTTGACTTTTAATTTCATTTATGATTTTTTTGTTTGAAATGTAATCAAATAAATTACATATGCCACATTTTAATGACTCGTTTAAATGTTTTATCTGGGTATTTGACATATTGTGTCGTTGTGGAAAATTGCGCCATGGATTACGACGGCTTTGATTAAAGATGAAAATCTTGGAATGGATTGATTGATGTCGTTTATTAACTATTTTAGTTACACTGTATTACCTTGCAATAAAGAATTAAAGTGCATTGATGCAAAATTATCACGCGCTGGCAAAGTATTTATAATATTAGATTGCCCTCATGCTTTTAGAATCGAAAAGAAAGCGATAGTTTTCAATAGAAACGTAATAAAACCTCATCCTCGGAATTAGAATATAGCGCTCCTGTATTTAGCGATGAGGCCATTTGAAAATCCCGTCAAAGAAATGTTGAGAGGTAAAACCGTTTTGGACGACTCGGATGTATTTTACGGAAATAGCTTTTTAGTTTTGTTCCGGTTACATATTTAATTTGAAAGAACTACAATATGTAGAGGGGCGACCACACACCTCTTGTTGCTTAACGTCCACCTTCGTAACACATAATATTCTTACCTCCCACCGATGCTCGAATTACTTAATGTAAGGCTTATTGAAATATTTAAAAGCGATTAATAATGATAATATTAATAATAATATTTATTAATGCAATAAGAATCTGAAAATGTTAGAGCAAATTGGTGTTTTCGTCAATAAAAGTCGAACATTTCAGAAATAATTCCTTCCAAAGAATTACACTACGCATGTAGATTCATGGAATTTCGCTCGTTGAATTATTTTAGAATCCTTTTAACAATATCATCAATCTTACGGTATTAACTATCTGCAAAAATCATTTTTCGTCGTCGTCCTTTCGAAGCGGATATCCTTAATTTTTTCTTCTGTCTATGGGGATGAATCTCGTTATGAATTTTCTCGTATTTTCGGCCATGGTTTCGATTATATCATTTAGAACAGAGATGGTGAACCTTTTGTGGCCAGAGTGCCATATTTGATGGACATGAATTGAGACTTGCCTGCCAATGTCGCGCCAGTTATAGCGTGAGATACTGATATTATTTATTTTCTACGTCAGCGATGGAACTGAAACGTTAATTGGCGTAATTATCCATTCCTTATTATTAATGAAGGACAAAATCCACATTTATTTTCTCTGATGCTTCGTTTAAGGAGAAGAAGAGGATGCCCATCTAGAGTTAAAGAAATTGCGTCCCTCATTCAACCAAGTCTAGAGTACTGCTGCGCAGTCTGGAATCCACACGAAGTATGGCTAGTCTCAGATTTAGAGATGGTTCAACGTAGGGCAGCCCGTTTTGTCAGTGGAGGATTAAGGTTAGACAGTAGCGTTGCGGCCAAGATAAAATCACTCGGGTGGAATCACTGCATGATAGAAGATCTGATTACCGACGAAAGCTTTTCCAAAAATTCATCGGTGCAGAATTTTTAGGTGAAGTAAAGGATATTGTTATTTCGGCAAACAGTGAGCGCGATCTTCGAGAGGCGACGAAGAAGCGTTACAAGGAAATAATCGCTAAAACAGATAGTTACTTCTGGTCGTTCTTTCCTAATAGTATCAGAGAATGTAATAGGGTAGATTAGGTAAGGTGTTAATACAACCCTTGCCATACGCCTCTGGTGGCTTGCAGGGTAAACGTCTAAATCTAAATCTAAACCTAGAACAATGATGCATGTATATATGGGCCTCGATGGATGTTACCGAATTGGAACTTCGAAAGCTGGTGGCGTGTTTGCGAGGGCTGCAGCTTTAACCCCATTGACTGCGACTTGTTGGAACTCTTCAGTGACCTCGGTACGGAGACTGTATTCGGTTAGCGGATTAGCAAGGGTAAGTTTGTAGAGGATCTTTAAAGGTCGACCTCCCGTTACCTCTCTCTTCATCAAATTGCGCCCACAAAACACTCAAGTTTCCATCAAAATATCTCTTTTATTTCCTTTTATATAGGGGAGTTCGCATCTGAACTTCAGAGGTTGATCAGTGAAGAAGCGCAAAGTAAGCATTTATTCAAACTCATTATAAGTTGCATCTACTGAAGATATTCCTTTCTGACGATATTCGGCAGAGTTTTTATTCGAACATTTGACTCCATCTCATGATAAAATTCAGAAAGTTTTTCGTCCTTTATTTATTCTATGGCCACTGTTAAGGTCTTATTTCAAGTACTATTTACTTACTGTTGTATTAACGAACGTTTTATTACGACCGTCTCTTCCCTTTTATTTATCCTGTACCTTGCCCGAGTTCTTCAAATCTCTTCTCTGTGAGGTTTTTTCCGCTATGAAAAGATCGGAAAGAGAGTAATATTTTTTCTTTGATCACATTAGTTGATTTTTTTCATAGAAAATTCCTTTTTTAGTTGGTTTCCTATATTTATGAATCAGCGCTTTGTTTATAACCGTAATATACTTTACGTATTTTGAATGCTTTTGTTTCTGACAATGGGTTAAGCTGCAAATTAAACTTTCCAGTCCGAAATACGCCCAATAAGGCCCTTTATTCATTGTTGCCATTTCCTTTGCTTAGTAGGCACAGAGAAAGAAAAAAGGAATATATGTACATCAATGAAATAAGAGTACGTGTAGAAAACGAAGAGGAAATACTGCTGTGGGAAGCGGGGTTGACTTCTGATTAATTTCCCCGTCAGTGGTGAGTCGTTGAATGAGTAGGTGCCGCAAGTGGAAAGATAAGGGAGCTACGAGGAAGCGAGGAAAGAAGATAGATTTCATTAGAAGAAAACAAGAGTATGAAACGAGAGGAAGAATTGGCGTAAAGATAGATTTCTTTTCTTGAGCTCAACGTTAGAAATCGAGCGGATAAATGGCATGAAATCCGTCGGATGAAACGTGTACCTACGAGCTCGAGATAGTGCAAAGTAATACAATACGATTTGTTAACGATGGTACAAATAATAATATGGAAAATACAATGGTACAATAAAAATCACGCGTGACGAAATTCTCCCAATCGTATATTGGGAATCCTTGAAAGAAAGAAAATAGGAAGTTAGGCTGCGTTAGTAGGCTGATATCTTCAGATAAAGTATGTATGTACGTGTGCGGAAGACTCAATCTGTATTACGCGACCCACCTGCACCTTCGGTTTACTCGACAGTAGTCGTATAATAAGAGAAATAAATGCGAGAAACAACCTTAATAAGGACTCATTCTTTCCGTGAACAAGATGTAACAGCAATAAACTAAGGTATGAGGTAAATAATGTAGATATTGCATCCCAACAGCCTGTTCAATTACAGCTAAAGAAAAGGGCGGTTATGCAAAGCGATGTTTGCAATAATTTACTTTTTAATTAGCAAAAATTTTTTATAATGACGAAATGGTAGAAAAATCCCTCTTTGAGCATCTATAGAAATCTATTCCAAAGCATACCTAAACCCCAAGGTAATGTTTTGTGATCTGTAAGAGTTCAAACATACTAGTTAAAAGTGAAAAAAAAAAAAAATTGAACAGAGATGAATCAAGATACTATAGCGAAAGGTTTCTATGAGGATGAAATCGACTTAACATCAGTCTGTTTCATAACTACGATTTCAATCTGTAGCGATAATTCTAAAATTATTAAACCTTCTGCGAAAAATACAATGAATTTACATTCTTCTATAGAGAATTTAATTGGCGAATTATCAGCATATGAGGATGTGATTCTCAAAGAAATCATTTCAATATTCTAAAAGCAATGCATAAAGGCAAACATAGAATAAAGAGACAATAAACTTGAAGACATGATAGGTAAAGCAAACCTCAAGAGAAAAGGAAATGCTATGGGAACGAACAAATGGAAAGATATCGAAGGAAAAAGAGGGCCAGAGAATGATGAAAGTAAGAGTATAAACGGAAAGGTAAGAGGAAAACAAACGTTCTTAATGGAAAACGCAGACTTTATAGCTTAACTCAATCCTCAAACACATGGTGGTTCCCAATAAACCCACAGTTGGGTCATTTAAGCTTGCAAGAGGATTTCTGCGGAGCTTCGTCCCTTTGGTCTTCCCTCTATCGATCTTTGCTCATCCTATGGCCGTAAATCCTCACTTTCACCGGCATAATCGATAAGAATAAAAATCAAAGGTTTTCCTAAGATTGGAAATGGACATCATTTATCGAGAATAAGTTTTGGATGCAAGCTGATTTTGAAAGATGAATGATTTAATTTACTCAATGCGATTGATTTACCATCCCCACGAAACAGAAGTTTATAAAGTATGCAGTTTGTTTTTGTTTGACTATTAATTCCCAATTTTCTCTTTCTATTTGTATGCTTCCCTATTTTTATTAATCGGTAAAGAAACCCACAGTGTATATTTCATAGTCAGTACATATGTGTTCGAGAAATACGATATATGTGCACTCATATACTCAAAAGAGAATTTATTTTTAAATTATGCAACTTCCTAAACGTTACGTGATAGTAAAAATATACGTAATTACAAGGATTCATGGTTGAAAGACTAGAGTTTATCTCTGGTATCCTTAGGGAAGGTTTATCCCTAGGGAAGGAATACAATATACTATATCATCATTAGGAAATCTCTCATGAAGTTTATGTTCTAGTTTCTATAGAAGAATGATTATCATTAGCGATGATAGCTTTGAAAGAGGAAAGTTCAGTTAATTGAATGTAGAAGAAAGGGTTTTGCACTTCAGGGTAATCTACCATCTACTGCCATATTAATCAGATAATAACGTTGGCCATACGCTATATTGTTGTAAATTTCTTCGACTTATAATCATGCATACATACATTCATGCACTGCATTGTGGCAAGTATGGCCTGTTGGTCTAGGGGTATGATTCTCGCTTTGGGTGCGAGAGGTCCCGGGTTCAAATCCCGGACATGCCCAAGAATTTTGGCACCTTATTTAGTTTCCTATCAAAGGTACCACATAAGTATGAATGCTATCTTATATGTTTACTTATAAATTTACTTATATTTTTTCGAAGATAAACAGAAGTGAAGAAGGTGGGTGTGATAGAGACCCCACTTTTCTTTCATTACAATACGTATAACATTCGTTTCGCAGAATTAGCTTAGTTACAGAGCTTTAAAATATAGTATTACTTTAAGGGGAGTAATCCCTATCTGGGAAAAGATTTATAAACTCATAAAAGAATTATATGTATCACGGCAAATTCGAAGAGAGAAGAAACTTGAAAATCACTTTTCAAAAAGTACACTATTCTCAATCTATCATCACTATATAATCATGAAATATGCCCACACGAATTTGCATAGTTTATCAAGAATGATTATTTACTTACCTCGGATTACCAAACCATGAGCATGATAAAGAAAAAATGCTGATCAATTGCCCAATGCATAGACTTAACGGTATGAATATTGCCTCATGTACATGGGAATGAAAATTTTCCAGTACTTACAAATTTCACTCACGGAAAGGTTTAGTTTTAGTTTTCAGCTATTTTTGCAGGCATTTAAAAATCTGTTGCTGGAAAAATGTTTCTACTCAATCAAATAATTCTTACAGTAGTCCTAACAACGTCTATCGCATAGTCATGTACGTATATTTAGCCTCCGTATCTAGTGTAGATAAAGTGTTGCGAAATCAAGTATTTATGCTACAACCATAGTGCATTATAATTATATAATGCATGCCTTATTGTAAAGATGTTGAATGAAATGAGTTATTTAAGGGGATTGCATAACATTTTCACAATATATTGTTCATATTTATAGTATGATGAATATTATTGTGATGTGGATTGTATAAGAGGGACAAATGTGTTGTACTATGTAAAACTCTAAAATAAGTTTAAGATGACGAGACAGACGGGGGTTCACCTTCGGTATCCTTACTAAAAACCTATGTGAACGTTGCATGTCAATTGAGTATTATAATATCTTATATTATTACTATAACATCTTTGGAGAAGACGTTGAAATAAACGGGATGACGAAGAGTGATAGGTTTCTAAAAAAATTAAGTCCGTACGAAATTCATAATAACAGCGCACTCCATGGAATGTGTTCTATACAACGGTCACAATAGCTGTTTTTTAGGATATAGTAAACCAAGTTTTTCGTACACTTAACTGCCTCCGTGGCGCAATCGGCTAGCGCGTTCGGCTGTTAACCGAAAGGTTGGTGGTTCGAGCCCACCCGGGGGCGGACTCAATTTTACCCCGATTATTTTATTCTAAATATTTTTACATTGTTATGGACTCCAATATTATTCTCAAGGAAATAGATAGTCACGGCGATAGGCGCAGAATATGCGCGCTATTGCGCTGTCGACAAAACGTTGAACCCACCTTTGATGAGGCAAAGTGTATGTGTAGTTAAGATTTCTACATCCCGATGAATGTTGTAACGGAGGCATGAAGAATTTGAAAACAGTGAAACGGAAACAATCGGGACTCTGTTATAAAGCGCATTTTTAGTCTATTATATGAGTTTGTAAGTGATCTATTAGTTTGTAGCGTCACGGAGAGGATCGGAAAAATTTTTTAATGTCACTGAATATTCTGTTGTTTATACCATTAAACCGGGATATGATAGGCCCTGAAACTTGCCTTGAATTGCAAAAGTCGGGGCATTCTGACGCTGTTCTAGAGGCTCAAGAATGCAGTCACAATTTCTGTTGGCGCTATATGCTTTGCTGATAAGGAGGGAAACTATTGAAGGTGTATTGTTTTGGATTTTTATGCGAATGTGTGGGAAAAGGGGCTCACGTTAAACGTTAACTTGGAAATTCTGAGATCCAGAATCGAATAGAAAACTTACTCCATTGGAACGGCCAAGGAGATCCACGATAGTACACGACCGTAAGAGTTTATCAAAAGATTCTTCTGGTAGATTAGGGGAAGGTGAATCACATAGCACGGAAGCCGTGCAGTAGAAGCCCAAGGAATAGTAGTTGTAAAAAATAGCGACTGGACTGGGTCAAACCCAGTCGTGTTGCTGATCATCATATCTGCTATCCCTTGTTCTTTAGATGCTTCTAAATGAGCAACCGTCTTTGATCTTATCGCTTTTAATTTCAACCATTGACTATGTAGAGGATGCGAACATGAGAAATTTTCCCTGAAATTTTGGCTTTAACCGTGCTTCTTAGTTGAGTATTCATCAAAATTGTAGGGGAATAATTTTATTAAAAGGTAAAATTGCGAGAGGTTTAATTTAAGTTCTTTTCAAATAATGCTACAGTAATAAAATTCAGTACAGAAACACAGAAATGGAACCTTAGGGAAGGTTTATCCCTAGGGAAGGAATACNTTCACCAGTTAAACTTACCTTAAATCAGTTAATTTTTATCTTGTGTTCTTCCGGGTTTCATACATATATTATTTAAGTTGCTGGTAACTAATCATGTATTTTAATAACGTAAAAAGTCAGTTGAACGTAACCATTACAACATTTTTATTACAGTTTTCAGTATTTAGATTGCTTTTGAAATGTAGCTTTGACATATTAGCTCCAAAGGAAACAGATCGTCTGGAGAAACACGAGATGAATAAAGAAGAGGGAAATCAATCCAGGCAGCTAAAAATTAATACAGAGATCAAAGAATTTGTTCGTCCGAGCGTAAGGCATCGTTTGCGACCACTGTCACCACTCTCACCGAGGAACCGGCCATACAAATTTTAATAAGGAGAAACAGAATAATATATATATATTGAAACATTAGATGTTTATGCAGAAGAATTACATGTAAGTGGTGAGAATGCCGAACAATTCATGCAGAAATTGGCAGAGGCTCTTTAGGAGCAGAAAGTGCCTGTAGTTCTTTCTGAGGGTATTGCGGTTTTTCCAGAGAAGAAGGATTCTGTGTATTTCTTACTATCGAACCGTTACTGATTTTAAGGCCGGCAAAGTGAACGATTCAATAGAAATTAAGGAACCGACCATAAAGAGTGGTGGAAAGGAGAACCCCTTTCAAGGATAACAATGGAACTCGAACCGGGAACCTTCCAAGCCCTGTCAATCCTTTACCATGAGTATTTCTTCATCAAAACTTTTCTAGTTGCATCACCTAACAATGCTTGTATGTCTTCCTTTACGTGTTACGTCAGTTTTCACCCATTTCTGCGTTTACCGAAGAATTTTGAGAAAGTTTTCTTTCCGATAATTATTACCTATATTACCAAAATAAGTTTCCCTTGAGTTGCTATATTCTTGCAATTAATAAAACTGTAAATGGTTTATGTAGACTATTCGGGAATAATGTCATTTATAAAGGATTTACAACATCGAGATAAGGGGACATCTAATTTAGCGATACATAAACCAGTGATTCTTTATCATAGAAAACATAAGCCAACCAAATCATACCGCACCACGCGTTTTTTCCCACGGATTATAAACCGATAAATCAACCCATTCTGGCGAAGGATCGCGAAAAAGAAATTTTCCGCTGAAATTCACATTTCAGTCCCATTATTCTCGCTTTCCTCCCGAAAATCCCTTAATGCTCGCCGTGTTAGAATAAGAGACGCAATTTCTGCCCTTCTTCTGAGAGAGTTCGTAAATAAATTATGCAGAGGGCGCTTTCGGGAGGAGCTGGATAAAGATGCGTTGCAGAGAAACCCTCATTTTCCCGATTCTTAGATAAATGAATACTGGAAGATCTCAGGGGATGTTTGGGATGAATTATGGCAAAGGTCCTATGAAGTCGTGTGGAAGAGAAAACGGCATGGAGTATTGAAAACTGGAGAGTAAGGGTTGTGTTGGATCCAAACGTTGAATGAGAAGGAGGAGTTGTGTTATTTTATGGGCATATTTTCTTTTACTAAGGTGTTTTCCAGCCATGTACAATGATATCAACATCTAAACGTTGATCTTACCCACACTCTTTTACTAATACTCATTCTTTTAAAACCTTTGATCGTGATTCAGTATTAAAGCAAGAGAGTTTTTATGCTTATATAATTATTTTACTATAATTTTAGTGTTCTGATTTAAAATTTCTTCAAAATAATATATATAATTTTAATATAAAAAGGGTATCTTTGAAGCTTTTTTGACAGCAATTCGAAACTTATAGGACCAAAATAGCATTTCATGATGTACAAAATTGATAAAAATATCTGAGCGAACATCCTAGGAATAATTGTGTAGCAAAATGAAGAAAACGTCGAAATATTAGTCACCTACGGTAAGTTTTCAAGGATAATTAACTTTAATTTGGGAAAAGGTATCTTTTTGGCAACGTTTGACTCATGTCACCAAGTCAAAAATACACCTTGGAATAGAATATTTAGTCATATTTCAACAATGACTAGAGCGATTACACTCACGAAGAGATTTCATTTATCTAGCAATACATATGAACATTTACCCGCTGTTGTTTACCTGATTAGTAGAATATGATGTTTGACTCTCGTTTGTAAATTAAATGGTTTAATTCTATTGCACGCTTAATACATAATATATACGAATAATAGGAGAGAAACGACTTGTAACTACCAATTATCCCGGCCCTTTCCTGACTGACAAGAATTTATCCACGGAGTACAGAAAATTCCCCCATAAAATAACCTAAGTGGAAGAGGTGGAGAAACCACATTCCAAGCAGATTCTTCTCACTTCCTCCACACAAATAATTCCCTCGTGTTCCCTTGCCCCTTTTCATCCCAGCACAGTCTTGGGAATGCCGAATTCCTGAGTTCCAATGCGTGATACCATAAAAGAAGCGAGAGTATGGCGAGGGAAAAAACTATGAGAAGGTAAAACGAAGCCTGTGAGATGAGCTTAAGTGATGAAGAGGAAGAAGAGTCTCGATGGGAGCTTAAGGAATCGAGAGGAAGGAATTCGGATGAAAAAAGTCTAAGAAGAATGTTGAAGGTATTACATCGTAAGACACATACACCTTAGGGATCGGTTCAGGGAATTCTAGGAAAAACCCAAGGGAAAGATGGAGATACAGGTTGGTTAAAAAAATAATATAGGAAAAGAAACAGTAAGACGGAAGGGTATATAGGATCTTTCGGAAGGAATACAATGGAGATCTTCACAAGCGCGGAAAAAGGGAGAGAGCAGACCGATATATTACGTCAGTAGATACAATACAAGACACAATAAGTTGCTAAGTGAAAAGGAATGTTCTGAAATTTCACGAAAGAAAGTTTGCTGTTAATATATTGAAAACGATACTAATATCCTATTTATTCGTTGTAATTCATTGATATGGTTATTCATTACTTCCAGTTCTTTTTGTTAGGACTGTTGACTTCGTGGAACAGAATTAAATCATATGTTTCAAATGACTGAAATTATACGTAAAAATAGAGTACGGCTGTATTCCGTATTATATTCAGAAGGGTCAACTTTTTTCTGTTAATGGAATAATAATCATCATAAAAAAATTGAAAGCAGACATGTTAGCCTTAAAAACCTGAAATGACGCGCAGAAAAACTGCAGTTAAAGAGTTCTCATAACGTAGACATAAATCTAAACGAAAAAAAAACTTGCATTAAAGAGCTGGATGAGGCTGAAAAATAACGATGAAAATATAAATGGTAGTTGTGTCTTCAGAGTTTCGCAGAATTGTTCACCTAAAAATTCAAATTTAGAATTCTTGAAATGCATAAAATTCCAAAAAAATAGACGAAGAGGATGTTCGACGCCTGTTAAGTTAATTCTTAACGCGTTTTGCTTCCCCCATATAAATCGGTCGTATCATTTTCTTTCTGCGAGAGGATTAATTTTTGATATCGTAAAAGGATTGGAAAAGCATCGCGTTGTAACTAAAAATAGTTCGAGGAAATATAAATCGGCAGCTCTTGTGACAGAAGAAACCAACGAGATTTCTTCAGAGACAAAAAGAGCAGGAGGGAAAAATTATTTTAATGAATTTAACTGCCAGAAAAAGAGCAGGAAAAAATTCGAAGAAAAGGATCCAAATAAATTGAAAACAGATCGTCTGGAGAAACACGAGATGAATAAAGAAGAGGGAAATCAATCCAGGCAGCTAAAAATTAATACAGAGATCAAAGAATTCGAAATTCCTTGTCAAAGATTCGATGGAGGTATTTTAATTCCATTTCTACCTCATCACGAGAAATTATCAATTTCCCGGCGATCGTA
This sequence comes from Ladona fulva, assembly GCA_000376725.2. Lineage (NCBI taxonomy): Eukaryota > Metazoa > Arthropoda > Insecta > Odonata > Libellulidae > Ladona > Ladona fulva. Next base: position 87,012 of record KZ308921.1, on the reverse strand, counting down.
AAACCTCTTCGTAACGAAGCGTTTGATGTGTTGGAGTAACTCGATTAATTCTCTCAGACGTGGAATGATACAGATCATTATTAATTTCTCTCCTGAAGGGATTGAGAACGAAGAATTTCTTTCACAAAGATGAGGAAAATATTTGTGGAAAATTCAGACACCAGATGGAGTCAGCGATACATTTGGTAGATCATCCTTGGAATGGAATAAGTAGTTTCTATAATATAGTTCGATATTTGAGGTAATTTTGCACATATCTGGGCCACCACCGGGAACCGAACTCGGGACCACTACTTGGCTACCCTAGGACTCTGGAATCCTACTTATTATTTGGGTAGAAGCAAATAAAATAGTAGTAGTATTGTTAAAAGTGCTTTGACAGCTAAGGTCATTTCGCACGTGAGCCCCCACCGGGAATCGAACCCGGGACCGCTTTCACCAAAGGCGTTGCCCACTTGGCTATCTGGGAGCCCACTAATAAAATAATCTTGAGTATCAATCTAAGCACAGTTTTTTTATTAAATGCCTGCTTTAATGACGGTAAATCGTTTAAATTATTCGCTGCAATGCGCTTGAGTTAAATAAATCTCTTTAACTTTTGGAAATAATTAACGGCTGCTTATAAACAACACCGCGGATTTTTATGGTGCAACCGTTTTCAACAATTTTGGAGCAAATTTTCATTTGAAAGCCAGTCTTACAATGGAAACGTTAGTTCATGTGAATAGTTAAGACTCTGATTATTGTTCTACTTAGTAATCGAAGTTTACTCTCAAAAATTAATTTCCCATGAGCCTCGACTGGGTCCATGTTTCTGCATAAAATGTTTGGTAGACATCAATAATGCCTACTGGAAAAGAGTTATACATAAGCCGAGAAATGAAATGCGTCTATTCTTTCGCGCACGAGCTAAATATAAGTAATCTATGTTCCCAACAGAGAAAATATCGATAGAAAACAACGCATTTTTTTGAACTTCTATACTATTCTATGTACTAAGTTTGGTAGCTATTTTGCTGATCATGAGACTTGTATGCACGTTATTTGGTATTACTTCACATAACGCACTTTGTAGGCACCTTGGGCTCCCGAGTAGCCAAGTTGGTCCGCGTTCGTAAAAGCGGTCCTGTGTTTGATTCCCGGTGGAAGCCTACGTGCGGAATGACCTCAGCTGTCGAAGCATTTTTAACAATACTAATACTACTATTACTAGTATACCATTGTCTTAAAATTATTTATTGGTATCGTTTCGTTTATTCTGACTAGAAAAAATTAATAACTTACGTATACCCTTTAATAGGCTTTTGTTTCATGATACAAGAAGGATTCTATGATAACTAATGTAATTCAGTACCGTTATAAACTTTTATTTTCTTGCTCATTCTTAGCAAATAACACTGTTCACTATACTTAGAAAAGCTAATGGAATACATTTTAGGACTGTAGTAATGTAGTGCCACTGGGTTTAGGCTGAAAATTTTATTATGACTTTTGTAATATTTAGTTTTACTTTTCGTGCAATTTTCCTATTCATCTTTCAGTGGATGTTTTCTCCTACTGTTCATATTAAATATTCTGTAAAACTTATTCTCTTGAAATATGTAATGTGGTGAAGTGCTGCAGACCACCTACGTCTCAAGTGTTTTGAGGTTAGATTCTTTTTCTCTCTTAATCAATACTCATTACCGATTAAATAAAACCAAATTTTCATTTTAGTTGCAAGCTTTTAGTTGGTGAGAAGTATCGCCTTCTTACTCTCTTAGACTTTGCCTCTGGTGCATTTCACCATTAGTGAATCACCAAATTTAACGCGAAAACGCCGAAACTTTATTATTTATTGGGTTATCCATTTCTTGCTGTTAGTTCCCTTGCAGACAGGGGTCTGCAAAAAAACGGATAAGTCTGCCCCCTTTTTCCATGGTCAGACGCTATCGCCGACGGTTTCGCTATCGAGAATAAGTTGGCTTCTGAAACATTGATAATTTTCATTTAAGACAGAGAATCCTACAATAATCAGCTAATCTAAAAGTAAGTTGATTTTTTCAACTAGAAAACCATTAGTTTCTATTTCGAAGTAGCTCTCACCCTTCCCAAGTTCTGGTAGTTTTCGCATACATCACGTGACGGAGGCTGACAGTAGGCCCAGGAACCCGGGACTCTTCTACTGGACTTCTTTGACTGAAATCCATTTTCCCAATCTTTCTTTGTTTAGTTCTAGTATCTCAATTTATTTTATTAGGGTTCTTTGGGAGGCATTTAACTTAGGCCAAAAATGCTAGGCTTTCACATTAAAGGTACCTTTATATTTCACCTAGTTCTCTATTATATTTGCGTCTAATGCATTCCATTCACCGTCTGTTTGTTTGGATTTCTTTTCTCTAGTGCTTTTTCAAACTAGCGCCATTTCTCTGCCATGTCCTCGTCCTCCAAATCCGAATACCCCAGCGAAGACCAGTTCCCCGCCCCTCCTCGTTACCTTCACCCGCATGCTAATGATGCCTGGTTGTCTCTCGGTTTATTTAGAACTAGGGATTGTTTAAATGTGCACGTTCTGTCTACTTTCCTTCAGTTCAGGGTCAGAATAGTTGTTTGTGGAAGAGACCAAAGGCCATTGAAGGAGTGAACGCAAGAGAGGATATTGCCTTTGCATGGACAAAGAAGTAAATAACTCCTGTGGACCATCGGAATCCTGCTTTCATTCGTTATATGGGTGTATTGTTAATTTGCAACAATTCACCAGTTAAACTTACCTTAAATCAGTTAATTTTTATCTTGTGTTCTTCCGGGTTTCATACATATATTATTTAAGTTGCTGGTAACTAATCATGTATTTTAAATAACGTAAAAAGTCAGTTAAACGTAATATATACATATGCATAAGTAAACGTACATATATTATTTAAGTTGCTGGTAACTAATCATGTATTTTAATAACGTAAAAAGTCAGTTGAACGTAACCATTACAACATTTTTATTACAGTTTTCAGTATTTAGATTGCTTTTGAAATGTAGCTTTGACATATTAGCTCCAAAGGAGGTTTACAGAGGATATAGTTTATTTCTCACAGCTTTTACATTCTTCAGTTCAGTTCAATCTGCACGTGCCGCACGACAAACACTTCTATAGATGTTCTAATTACATTAAAACATTAAGAATCTGAGGAACAACGCTGGGTAATTGTCAGTCGTGGTGTATTTCTTCATAATTTCGAGAAACTTGATAAAGTATTGAACTTTCCGTTGTATTTATTCAACGATGGCATTACAACTTTATTTTGATATTCTTATTTGATAGATTAGTTAAAGATATGCACTATGTTTAGATATGTTACTTATTTCAGGAGATACAGTTCATTTCCATTTATCGAGGTAACTGTAAAATATTTCTAAACTTTCTTTTTAGCGGAATTCGGAAGTATTCGGGAGCCGAATTCTCAATCCGTGAAAAAGGCTGCCTGAGAAAACATTGAAGCACGGAGAGCACTCGTTGTCGGTAAAGGTAAGTTCCCAATCTTCTAAAGTTTATTGGCTGCGTTAACGAAATATCTTGATTTTTTTTCCTTCATGAGGTCTACTATAATAGCAGCTGTTGTATATTCCTTAATTTTAATCCCCTCCGGGAAAGTGTAACAGTAAGTCTTTGAAGGTGATATCTAGAATTTCACAGTACTATAAGGGATTCCTAGAAATCGGTAACCCGGAACTTCCCATTTTGCGGGTTCCATCGACCGACATACGATTAAGTATTGTTTATAAACCTCCAATTTTTAGCTTCTGTTTGATGAATATTTTTCATGATACCCTTCCCGATCTTATTTTCGGTATAATTTTTTCCATTTGCCTTTTATTAATGGATTTAGCTAAGCAAAATCCAAGTACTGCTGTTATTTACTCTGTATTATCGTTATTTACTTGAATATCTTATTATCCCTTCATTTCAATAGAAAAAATACAGGGTGACTAGAAATAAATTTGCTGTACTTCGATGACAAATATGAATTTTAATCAATTCTAACTAATATTAATCGATTCATTACGTACATATAAAATGTAATTGAATGCTTTCATGCAATAATGAAACTGATTACCACCTATTTTGGAACGAAAGGATGAAGTTTTGTGGGATATTAAGAAGTAAGCATCTTAGGGAGACACAGAATATACTCTCGTATTAAAATTGAGTGGGTGGGACGCAGGAAATGGTACTCTTGAGTACTTGAGCATTTGTTCAGAGGGTCGAATTGTCCAGGTTTTGTTCGGGAAGGGCAAAGTACCATGTTTCTCCTTTCACATTACTCTGTCACGTCTTTTCCTTCTCTTATTTTGTCTAAGTATGTTATCAACCCCTTTCTTTAGTCATGCAACTCCAAATAATGATTTTTTTCACAGAATATAAGACTATTAGTGATATTATACTTCACTCAAGTTCGTAATTCATACTAAACTTATTGAATCAGTTCCTTCGTCATGCCAGGTACTGTCGGATTTCCTCGTCTGATTTTTCTAGAGGCATTTATGATTACAAGACGCTTTCGTGAAACTAAATTTCTCATACGCCTCTTGATACCACGTTTCCCGTGAATGAGCCGAATAAACTGTGATGCACCGTGACGGAGAGACCCTTCGTCGTACCTCAAGCACCTTGACGTATTTGCAAGAATCGTGACTGGGGTCCCGGACGATGCAATTGGAAATTCTCAGACAACATACGATCGCTACGTTATTGAGGTCATTCGCACACTTTTCTACTGTGTGTGCTATCTTTGCTTGCTTCAACCAAAGGTCACGTAAAATCTTCTTATCGAAATTTAGAATCCTTTTAATTTTTAATATTTTAAATTTTAAATCCTGACTATATGCAGCCTCTGTCATAGCTTAGAAGTTACCAGTGAACCTATGGTGTTTTCCTATTGGTTTCTATTTCTTAATTTTTTTTCATAGATTACAGTAATAGCTATAATATTAGTAATGCTGATGACATTATTGGGGGAATTTTACGCTACTGAGATCCAACTTACTCTCAAGCCTGCAAGAACGGACAAAAACAACTAATATGGTTCGAAATCAAGACCTCAGTGTTTCCAGATTAGTGATTAGCCAAATACCAGTCTTTTCATATTTCATTCTTTCCTCACAAACATCCAGTCATAATCCAATTACGGTGGAGGGCTGAACATTAGTCGAACACTAATATTTCCTATTAAAAATAATCTGATTTACCCGGACTCAAAACTGGGACCTTGGCATTTATTAGCGTACTAGCAGTCCCACTACCCAGGTCGGCGAAATCAATTCACATATCTCAATTGTAGAATAGATAGGTACTGTCTTTTTTGCAAAGATATTTAATGTAAGACTTAAAAATCGATGTTGCAAGTGACTACATGAGTATGCTATGATATATGGAAGGGAACATTATCCGCATCTATACTAAAATCTACCTTTTTTTCACAAATATAGAACTTAAAAATTAAAATTTTCGGGTACAATTAAACTGAAAGTGTTCAAATATATAATAAAGTTCATTTATAACAAATGAGCTAACATTTTCGTATGAAATTTTCACGGGCTCTCGAGGTTTTGCCTTTGGTAAAAATCATTTCCGGGTTCGATTCCCGGCGGAGGTCTCATGTGTGCCAAATAGCTTCAGCTTTTGCAGCAGTTTTAGCAATACTACAACTACTGACACTTTCATGTCATCATAAGGATCGTCATCTTTTACAGAAACTAATAGTGAGGGTTCCGGTGAAAATCGCCAAAAATAACGTTATTTAGCCTTTAAAGCTATTAATTCCCTGCTCATGATAGTTCATTTATGCAAGGATACGAGGGGTATTTTATCATAGGTAAATATAATATTTACGTCAGCATAATGGCTAAGAATATTTTCAAACAGTGTCTGCATCGAAGCAAGAAAACATATTTCGAGAAAAATCGATCAGAAAAGTTTAATCCGAAATAAAAGAAAACGTTGAATTTCTTGTTGAAACTACCAAGTAATTTCATATTTATTTCATTATGGCGTTCCACCAAGTTAAGCAAGAGCATATTGATTACAAGTTTATTCCGTTTACAACTATAATTGATATTGTCAGTAAAAGGATATTCTTCTAACCTTTATTAGAAATTTTGTAGTGGGCGTCAACATGACAGGATAAAAAATGAATTTCTTATGTCGCAATTCCTTCATTGGCGAATCATCTTCGTTACTGCTGCTAATTAATATAAAACGTATTCCCTCACTTTACTTTCGCCTTCGGACGAGCACCTTCATCCACGCTTTTTTGTCGCCCCAAACCAGTGTTATCGTTCGTTCACATCTTCAATTCTAATTCAACCTTGCTTCGGCACCCTTCCTCCCTTCCCTTAGCTCTTTCCCTCTCGTTCCACACACCGGAAAACTATTGCTCATGAGTTTTTTTTATTCGCCTCTCAACCGTAACTCTCATCTCTTTCAATCTATTACACGCTATACGCGCAGGCAATTTTTTCTGCTCTTATTTCCTGTAGTCCTCCTTGCTTTCGTAAGAGACACATCAATTAATGGTTGAGTTGAATATGGGACCCTTTAATTCCAATTTCGTGCCATGTAGACGATTGTATAGTATAACAGATTAACGAGCAAATAAATAGAACCAATCATTAACGAAGCAGGTTAAATAAAGCTGTTATTTTTCTGTTCCTCTCCGTTGTATTTTATTCTTCTTTACCGATCAATTTAAGGAGGTGAACGTATTGTGTCACGCTTAGTAGAAAAATTACACACATAGACATACCCATGTAGCCTGTCTCTACGGAATATAACGCTTGTTTAAGCACCTGATTTGACGCCTCTTTGTCCCAACCACCGATTTCGTCTCAACACTGTTTACATACACCTTCATTTCAAATTAGCCTATGCTCCGACACCTTTCCCCTCCCTTGCATCCTTCGTTCCACACAAGGAGACTACTGCTCATTTACTTTTTATACATGTTCCAACCTTCACTCCTAACTCTTTCAGCCTATTTCACGCTCTGCGCTCCACCCTCTTCCTTCGTCATTTTTCCTTCACCCATTCCCCTTGTAGATGCGATAGCACGCTGCCTCCGTCTGCCATCCAAGCTTCTTTTACCACCTCCACATTTTCTCTCATTTTGCCCTTTTAAACGACTTCTTTTGAAACCGAGGGGACAAACTGAGCGTCAAAGGATTTTCTTTTCAATAGCTTATCCCTTATCTCTCTCTCCTCTTAATCTTCCTTTATAATCTCAGATCGACAACCCATTGCATTACTTACCTTTTTCGTCGAAGGGATGTTTCTCCTTCTTTATATTCGTCCGCTCTGAATGAGAAGGAAATCTTTTGATGTTCACGCTTTTAGGAAGTCTGATTATTCCCTCCAACTTTGCCATTTTAGAGCCTCTTCTAACTGATTATCTAATATTCTTTTCCGTCGTAAGTTTCTTTATTGACTTACCACTAGCAAACTGATTAGAAAAGTATATAAATTTGTTAAGATATGGGTTTCGATTGTTTAGAGAGAACATCAGAAAATGTCACTGTATTAAAAAAATATAATAACATCTTATATCGTGAATGAAAATAATGATTCTGTAATTAAATTTATTCATCAAGGAAGTTACCTTTCCTATTTTCTTATTACTTTGCAGTTTTACGAGTAAAAAGTAGAAGTCGATTATCCTGAAGTCATTAGAAACTCCTTAAATGGGGTTATGATCTGTTTTTTTCATTATAAGAAATAAGGTCCGTATTGGTACGGAAATATTATCATTAAATTGATTAATTAAATTAATTTTCAACTGAAAGGAAGTTGAAATTTGCTGAATGATAACATCCAAAGTTTTAAATCTCTTAAATCAGAACGGTTTACAAGGTCATAGAAATGCATTTTCATTTTCAATGTTACCGATGAACTTAATCTTCCAGTGACTTTTTTTTGGTATCTATAGTAATTGCATGGAGTGATGTAAAAATTGAATTCAATCCTTCCTGAATAACATGCCACTCTTAACCCGCATATCCTCACAGAGTTCACATGAGCCAGCGGTTCCGTTCTTTCATGACCTCGAGTTTCACATTCAAATATTAAATAGCCAAGTCTCACAGTGTTGCAAAGAGTTTTTTTTATTATTTATGTAACTTATTAATATCTAAATTCAATAAAAATGAATCCACGATATATGGAAGCGAACTACTTACAAATCCATGAGATTTCGAACAAAAATAAGATATTCGTTACAAGTTAGATATGCTCACTTACCCTTCCCCCCTCATTTCCTTACCTGTTTCTTCGTTCCTCTCTCTCCACCCACATCTGTGTCCTTCTTTAACTTACTCCTCTTTACTGTCCCTCCCTTTTCATGTTTGATTATTGCGACCAAATTAATTTTCACTCGAAAGCCTTCCGTTCTATTAAATTTATGTTACAGACACCTCTATGGCAGTTGCTTGGGGTGAAACAATTACGTGTTTTGATTTAATTCTATGATTATCAAATCTTCTGACTCCGCTGACATTTAATTCTTCGCTCGAGGAGAGAAATGGGTGTGAGGTGGTTAAGACGAGCAAGGGATCCCCAGAGTTTGGGAAAAAGTTCTAATTTCACTTAGGAAATTGGTTAGTGTAAATATTATCGGTAAGATTGGAAACCTTCAAATCAGATATTAAAATCAGACTCTGCGTAAAATCGTTAATCATTCTATTACGAATGTTAAAACTAAATGACGGAATTTTTAAACATAAAATATCGAATGCCGTAGGATGGAGTGGTAAATGTCGTAAGAAGAGGTAAGTGATAGTTAAGATCCTGCAAGTAAAAATATGACCTCCAGGGCTTAAATCAGTGGAGATCCAGCCATATTTCAGGCTCCAAAGCATTCAGGGCAAGGTTTCCTGTTGTTTATGTGATTCCTTCAGGCTTAGATTCGTCTAATTGGACTCCGCCAAGCTATTGACAATTCCTCCTTTATTATAATTTATTCTTTGCTCCATAGTATAACCATCGGTTTCTATCAGATGGATAAATTGGCTCTTTGTTGGCGAGGTTGGGCCTATTTGGGCCTCAGTTTCACATAACCTCGTTCGTTATTATGATATATTCAAAAATAAAATAATTACGAAAAGAAAGAGTAAAGTGATCTCGTATGTAAAATAAGCAGATAGGTTTCCAGAGAAGCTTTCAAGGTGGTGAATTCTTAATCATTAAGATCAAAATTAAATATCAAGATTTAGTTAATACGAGAATCTAAACATAAAATCTTCTTTTAGTTTATTTCGACTGTTAGACCCATCCATCCTTGATTTTTTTTTACGCCAGTCACGTCCACTCTCATCAGATGCTTCTCTGCTCGGATCTATATTTCTTGGAGAACGTCGACCGCTCCTGTCACTCTCAATTCTCCCTAAAAGAAAAAGCCTTCTTGTTTCGTAAACGAATTACTTGCGAAAGACCGAGCAAGTATAGTGATCTGAAGGCTTTTACCATTTCCAAGTTGTTGGCCACAAGTAAAACGCTGCAAAGGCTCGGTCTTCTTTCGGAATTTATTTTTGAAGATGATGTTGGAGATATGACTTGTGAGAGGAATTATTAAGACTGATGTTACGTTGTGAAGTACCTTATCTCTGTTCACACCACTGGACTTAAAAGTATGTAAATGGCTAGTAATAAATAATAAGAGTTATTAATTTGCCACAGAAATTTTCCTGCACGACAGGTTCAGGAAGCACATGAGGAAATAACTCGTTTGCAAAGCCGGTCCTGCCGTGAAGTTTCCGTGGAATAATATGTACTAACTAACTAACAAGAGGTCTTTTTAAATAACAACGTCTCTCCACGAAGTCCTCCTGCAACACTCCACCTGCCATACACCGAGTTCCATGCACCAACTACAATAACCTAAACGAATTATTCATAATACGTGCACATGAAATGTCCTAGCATCGAACCTGGGTATATGAGGACAAATATTCTTACAGCATACCATAGAAATCCCTATCTTCTATAGATGTAGTGAGTTTCAACCTTCTACCTGCCAGGGAAATACCGTTACGAATTTTTGGAAATTCGGTCATTCGAATGGTCCTGGGGTCGAACCTGGGCCTTTAGGGCAAAAACCTTTACGGCATACGATAGACAATCATCTATTCTAACAACACCGTGTATTGCAAGTTTCTATCTTAACGGAAAATACCCTAAATGAATTCATGAACTTCAGACAGATAAACTTCCATAGCATCGAACTAAGGACCCTCAGGGTAAAAACCTCCTGGTATACTATAGAAGTATTTGCCGTCTATCGATGACGTGAACTTGAACGTTCTATCTTACCTAAAAATAAACGAAATTATTTCTTGAAAGTTTTGCACTAAGAATTTACCTAGCATCAAACCTGTGGCCATTAGGGATAAAGCTTTTGCGCGAAACGTAAGATAAAATCATTTTTTAACTATTCCGTCAATTTCAACGTTATATCCTTATGATAAATACGCTAAATGAATTTTTGAAAATGCGCTCAATTCATTCTTATGGGAAAATGTCCATTTTTGTGGCCTCCTAGAATCGAACCCATGATGCCTAGGATGGATATCCGCTTTTTTCCATAATGTCCAAACCCGGGACTTTACGCCAAAAAAATCGGCGGCTCTGTTAGGCACTTCCTTCTGCCTCGTCTTTAGTATCCTATATGTATATACATATACGGAGAAGCGACTATATAAAGAGACGAGTAAAAGTTGCTTGCATACTGAGCGCTTAATGCAAGATAGATTATCTAAGGCATTACACACTACCTGCAACACTCCGCCTTCCATACACCGAGTTCCATGCACCAACTACAAAACCTAAACGAATTATTCAAAATACGTCCATACAATTTGTCCTAGCATCGAACCTGGGTCTATTAGGATAGATATCCTTACGGCATACGATAGAAATCCCTATCTTCTATAGATGTAGCGAATTGCAACCTTCTACCTGTCCTGGAAATACCGTTACGATTTTTTGAAAATTCTGTAATTCGAATGGTCTTGGGNTTCTATAGTAATTGCATGGAGTGATGTAAAAATTGAATTCAATCCTTCCTGAATAACATGCCACTCTTAACCCGCATATCCTCACAGAGTTCACATGAGCCAGCGGTTCCGTTCTTTCATGACCTCGAGTTTCACATTCAAATATTAAATAGCCAAGTCTCACAGTGTTGCAAAGAGTTTTTTTTATTATTTATGTAACTTATTAATATCTAAATTCAATAAAAATGAATCCATTTCCACAAAGTTTTACCTTGAAAATGAGCAATTTTTGATCATATGAACAATAACAGTGAAGATTTGTTGAATAAAACAGTGTTAAACAACAAAATATATAACTTTTTCAAATCCACAACGTAGGCATCTCTAGCGACTATTTTAGACTGGATAGCCATTATCAATCAGAGGAAAAGTTCCTTTTAAAAGTGTATGCTAAAAATATCTTTTATCCAACAAATCTTAGTTACGTCAAGGTACGAATGCAAGTAAACTTTATTTCGGACGAAAATGCTGAAAGCAGTAGTGTCACGCGAAAAACGGGACGTTTGGTTAGCCTAATTATAACGTCTTTAACTGTCAGTAATTCCATTTTACCTCAAGTATCTAACTCTAATGAACTTTTGGGTTTCCTATGACTTTAGAATTTTCCGAAAATGAATGTTCTCAGAAAAAGAACTGTGATAGAAATTCAAACTTTAATATGAGAATGCAAAAATTATTACACTTTAGGAAGATCTCGTGTTTTCCCGGCGTACATGATGCAGGAATTTTTCTCGGGTTGCCTGTCGGGTCGCACACTCGATGTTGGTCGACGTTTCGGCTCCTTCCCTAGGAGCCATCTTCAGGACGAAGTCCTTCTCATAGGATACTTATCTCATACTTGTTAGTATCTTTACAAAAAGTGTTGATATTAACGTCAAAAAAATGTAAAGACGAACCGATCATTTCATAATTAATCGGGAAAAATCGTTCTTGTCGAAATATTATGAGGTTATAAAAAAACTGGAATTGAATCACATTTCTTTTCTCACTACATTCTATTTTGTATATTCCTGCCATCATTGTTCATAATTCCTAGCTATCTATAGTAAGAATATTTAGCTGAACTTGGTAGTTGAATAATTATTACTATGGAGCAATAGAACTATTTAAAATATAATACTGTGAGCTAATGGAAGAACATGATTCGATTGATCAATATCGGTCTGAAATACACGTATTTATTGAGGCGAGAAAGTGTTGCAAGGTAAGCATTGTCTCATTCAAAGTTCTCATACATTTGAACCGTGTGATAGTAATTTTTCTACTTTGCTTTGTTTCAAATTCACTTTTAGGTCGCTAGAGGGAACTCCTGCTATTATTCCTTTTCCGTTAACTTCATTCTCAAGGGCGCTTCCGAGTCGTGTGTTGCGAACGTGTTTACGTGCTTTGACTTGATGTCTACAATGAAGTGTTGGAGCAAACTGCTTGCTGAAAATGAACGGATAGCTATGTGGAAAGGTTAGTTAATTTTGATTGAAAATGGTATAAGCTACCTCTGTGATAATTTATGAATATAATCCAACACTATGTTTACTTCGTAAAAATTTTTTTTGAACATTTAATTAACATTTTCTTGGTCTAGGGACAAAATTTCTATTCTTTTGGTATATAACCTTTATGTAGAGAGTGGTTGAGAATGACAGAGGAATGGTAGTGTAGTACATTTCGTAATTTTGGAGTGCTAACTAATGTTGTAATATCTTACAGAGAAGGTGGTTCTGTAGGATTCGAAATAATGGCACTACATATCGGCTAGTCCGTCTCATCGAGAACATGTTTTGCAAGACCAAAGCTAGATGACGATGTCAAGTAAATAAGATGTAGAAATATGAAACCTGCCTTTAATTGGTGAAAAGTACAGTTGGTATTCTATAAGTTTTCTATTGATATTCAATTGGACCTTCCAGTATGAATTGATATTTTGTATTTTCTTAATATATTATTAACAGAACTGTAGAACATTATCCTAGAAAAAGAAGTGGGATGCTGCAGGCTTCGAGTATAAGACTTGAAGTAAAAATATAAACGAATAACTTCCAGAGCGTTCCATGAATATCTGAATACTGTGGGAATGAACTTGCAGCCATTCATTACGACCAACTTGCTTCTCCTTACTGAAACAATGACGAGAATTGTTCAGGTGTAGAGGAAACGGAAGTCGGAAATTAGGTAAGTCAATTTTAGTCTGTAAAACCCAGGAAGGCATTTGCGTATTTTTGTATGTTTAATTAAAACATACTACTGATGTGAGGAGTCGATCGCTAAATTGTGATACCTCAAAAATCTTGAAAAATCTGTGCACCCTTCACAATACTAATACTACTATAAGTGCTCTCGCGACCATTTTACACTTGATAATAGAGGACGTAGTGCTCCTTCCTTGTGTTATATCTTTTGTATGTTTAGATACACATTTGATTGTATCCCTGGAAATCAATTACAACATTTACATACAAAGCGTGATAGCGCACGACGCATAGTCAATTTATTAAAATAATGAGAAACAATCTCGATTTCATCGATCTACCATTCAAGGTACTCTTAATTTTATTTGCACTTAATTATAAAAAATGCTCGTCTTAAATTCGATTCCTATTTAAAAGAAAAATATACCTGGTATCATTTTTTATCATCTAAAATAGTTTGATCATTGGAATAAAGTTGCATTTTCCTTTTAGATTTCAAGGCATTGGAATGGATTGCAGCCAGTTGAGTTGAGTATCAGATTCAGTGTAATTACAGCAATATCTCAATGCAAAGAGTGCAGTTTCGAGTTACGACCCTGGTTGAGATTTTGTTGAATTCGTCGCCGGCAGCAATGTACTGGTAAGCAAATTTTATCACTAATATGCACATTTTTTTAAACTTGCCCATCGCCTAATGTTCTGTTAAAAAAAGAAAACCCTAAGGTTTTTGCTGAAAAATAGCGAAACTAAGAATCAATGTGTGAAAACCTCGGATTCCCGTAACAGTATTTTAAAGTTCAGATTTTCAATGGATAGTTTGTTTTCAAGAAGTTACCCAAATTAGAGATCAAAGCTCACCGCAGACTTATTTTGAAGGATTCTGTTCATAAATCATTAGAAAACGCCATGCTTCGTTGTCGAGTTTAAAATTTACTTTTCAAGAAGATATTACGTCCAGAATGATTATTCTAGCTAAATATGCGTAAGCAATTACTTTGTGCAGCCAGATTTGCAGTAGATGAATGGAATGGGACTCTTAATTTAATGACTGGAGAGGCTTACAAAAAGTACTGAGAGTCAAAAATAAGTAGGTTCCCCGTTTCAGTTGACAATATTTAACATCTTCCATTTTTAAATTCTGAATTTTTCTCGAGTCACAATTTGATTAGTTAGGAAGGCACTTGGCGTCCCAAGAGAGGGGGGAAAAGGTGGAGGAAATGGGGGCTTTTGAGGGGGAATTCCCGCTATGCCTGATGCTTTTTCCTGGTAAGGAAGCGCTGCCTTCCTATTTTCTGACTTGAACTAGGCCCATCTGCGCTGTAGGTTACTAAATGAGTGCTTTCGTAACGCAAATTAGGTTTAGCATTCAATAACCGTGTGTATGAAAATCATTTCGTAATCCTACGTTCAATCAATCCAACACTACACTATCGCTTATTCATTCTAGTATATGAAAAAAGCTTCCAGTTTTTACTCCTTCAGCCAACAACAAAAACTAAGATCGGGATTATTCGGTATTGCTTAAGGGAGCGTTGAATGAACTGTGCGTGCTGTCTTGAAATTGAAACCTCGTAAAACATACATCGCCAAAAGGAATCTCCCAAACCCCCACACAACTAGAAACGAAGCATGGAAAGAATGCAACACTATCAATTCCTTAAGCAATGACGTCCGTTCTTAATTAAAGGAGATTGAAGGACAAAAAATGTTGATTCTTCCAAAGGTACTGCAATACAAATACGTCAGCAATATGCTAGACGAAGTTTATACATACTAATACGAAAAATTCCTCTCACACAAATATTTACTAATATGAAAGATGACGTGAAAAAATTATCTTCTCCAAAACTAATTTTACGGAGGTACATTGAAAGCTATACCTTACCGTCTACCATATTCCTTTATATTCTACTTAGATAGGTAATTAAGTATGTAATCTGTCTAACTTACTAATGCGCCAATTTTTTAATGTCAAAAGTACGAGTACACCCTGCAGTTAAATTTTCAATTAAAACACAATTCGTACATATTTTTCTTCGATTACAGTTGAGTTAGACCTGCATCCGTTTTTATGAAGTAATAGATTATTTAAAATTAAAGATATTGCCAAAAAGATATAGCCTCTCTGTAACTCTGTATAGAATTTAATGATTTTAGATGTAACATTGTCTCTGTGTCACTGTTTAGTCGACCGTAAGAAGTGCTGCGCTAAAAGAGGGGCGTTTTAAAAATTAATTTATAACGATGACTTTCCGCAAGAAATTTTAAACTACTTACATCACTAATTTCCGCAAAAATTTTACGCTGCTAGAAAACCAAAGCCTNTAAAAAAGCAATGATTATGAAAATGCTCTCAGACGCAGATGGATCGCTGGTCTGGATATTATTATTTGGCATAACCAGAAAATTATCATTTAATGCGATTATATGAGGATCTTTCCTTGAAATGTTTGTAGCTAGATACATGGGTATATTTTCTCTTTTAAAGAGTATCTCAGGTTGGGAATCCTTAAAAGAAAGGAAATTAGAAGCTATGCTGTGATTGCTTGCTAAATTCAGAGAAATTACATTTGCAGAAGACGTAATTTGTATTATGCGACCCTCTTCTGCTACTTCGGCCGATCCGAGCGTTAAATAAGAGAAAAGTTGCGAAGACAAATTGTTAGGGACTCGTTCTTTTCGCGAACGATATGTGACTATAAGGTAAAGAGTAACTACAACGTGTTTACACCCCCTGCGGCGGCTTGCAGGGTATTTACTTATGTAGATTTAACAAGTGTGGGGTAGGTCTATCGAAGAAGTGTACATTCTTTATCTCAAGTTCATCTGTCATTCTTAATAGACCGCGCAATGTAGCGTGTCCTCAAAATAGCATGTATTTGCGTAGTGTTCTCTCTTTCACTTCTTTTTTCCTTCACTGTAATTTCATTGAGAGAGTAGTTGCCTTTGGCAATTTCAAGAGCTCGCGAAAAAAAATTTTTGGTTACGTCTCATTAGGTACTCTGGCGGAGCTGGTTAGATCGTGAGCCATTTCACTTTGCCAGAGTTCCCTAAGGCAAAACAGTCGTATCTATATCATTCCGCCATACTTCTATATCCTTGTTCCGCCTTTTCTGCTTCTCGCTACTTGAATCCCACGGCATAAGTAGTTTGTATTTATCTCTATTTGAATTCATAACATTAATTTTAACATGTTTGTGTGAATACAATTCATTCTAAAAGAATTGCACGACAGGTAAATATAGTGGCCCATATATGCATCAGTTAACAAATATGGTTATACCCAAGTATTGAATATTTTGTTGTCTTTGCTTCGTAGCCATGTGTTTTACTCCGGTGAAATTTGGCCCAAAATCACATTTGATTCAATGGATTGATTTAGCAAGAGAACCCTTTTTGTCGTGTTTAAATTATTTAGTTATTTGTATTAGTTAGTTAGTTAAAATTTCTCTGATTCTCTCTCCAATATGATCGCTTACGCACATTTTTGAAATGTTCACAAGCAGTTCTTTCAGTGTAAAAGAAGCGAAAGAGAGTATTACGATTGCAATTATAACGCTGTTTCGGTAAGGTTTCTAATAATGTTGTCGTTAACCATTTTATTTGTCCTCAAGGCAATCTAATTTTGAATCTAACCCATTTTGCATTCTTTTCATTAAGAATGGATTGAGATCAACAATAGAAAGAACGCCATGCAGTAATCTCGTCTTTTCTTTCTTTACGTGATAAAGACACTCTCAATCGATATATCCTTTTACTTTGTTAGCAGTAAAGCTTACATTCTACCATCCGTAAGATCGTTTACGGGATAATAAGACAGATGTAACTCAAAAATAATTCTAACAGGGAGCTTGCATTTCCTTAAAGAAAGTGTCTCTGCAAGTTCATCCTAGACTAATATTATATAACCGTTAAACAGCCAAAGCCTTCAAAAGTGAAGCTACAAATGTAAAGTATACGTCAAATCTTTCCCATTACTGACTTACGAAAGAGGATTTAATTACTCTCATATTTCTGTTCGTCTCCATTCATTCACATTCTCTGTGCATAGTTTTTTATGGAGTATTTTCATTGATGATATCTTATGATGATGATGATGTATTGTATTGGATTTGTATGATGCTGATTTTGTCCTTAGGTGGCTTGCTGCCACAGAGCATCAATAAATATTATTATTGAATCCCACGACATTAGGAGTTTGTATTTTATCTCGGTTTGCATTCATAAACTTAATTGTAACTTGTTTTTGTGAATACACTTCATTCTAAAAATAAACGCCAGCAGATGTACCTCTCGTATTACACTTACCGTACGTATACATCTTGATAGAGCATGATTTGAGAAATATGACGACCATGCATACATATGGGATATTTTGTTTTTGCATTGTATCCCACCTCTGTACAATTTGGACATCACATTTGATTTTTCATATTTATTTGCTAACAGAAATTGTTCTTTTTATTCACCTACACATTTTCTTTTTTAACCGCACTTAAAATACATACATCCGAATTGTCTTACCAGCTTCGAATTGTTTGGCATTGTTGCATAGTTTTTAACGCTCTTTGCTCAGACCATCTTCCGGTCGTCGCTTCCTTCCCGGAAATTTGCGAGTCATTTACAAGACCTCAGCTCTGACCTGATCCATGTGCCCGTCGATAAGCTAACAAACTCGATCGTAACGGTCTATTATAAATGCTAATGACATACCAATTTCCCGTGAAACATTAGACAAGAGAGGTATTACGAATAAAGCTCGAAAAGAATGTTAAAACACGAGAAATCCTACATATCTAAGGCTACACAGATGCCTCAGAAAGGACATTTAAAAAGAAAGCAAAAATCTTAGGAACACGAGAGTTGACGCCATCAACGTCGAAGACCGAAACAAGGGAAGAAGAAGGGAAGATACAAATAAATGACACTATAGATGGTAAGAAACTCATACGATGCCGATAAGTGTAATTATTAGATCTTCTTCATTTACGCTACACTCTGAAACAAAGTAAAGGAAAATAATGAATGAAATCCCCCGCCTACCAAGCTACCTGTCAGAAAGGATACAGCATCCCTTCATCGCCAAGTAACGATTTTACGGCCGTAAACGAGAGTGAAAATACCCGAACGTTTGTAAATTAAGCTATTAAGGAAAAGGTGAAAGGCGAGGTCGAGGCGCTTGTGTTCTCCGTTCTAGAAACGTTTCGAATTGGAATCGGCGATATAACAGATGTGATAAAAATTTTTAGTTTAGTTTCTAATTCTATTTCCCCATTTATTGGCGATAAAGGGGAAAGTGACGACGATTCCTAAATCGAGTAAAGATCACAAGCATCCCAAAACGATTAACCTCTTACCTATCCTATGGCTTCACTGGAGCTTAACGGGAGACATATCTGTGCATTGAAGTAATTTTCGAAAAAGTTATAGATTTGGTTTTTAGGGGTGACACTGAGTACAAAACACCACTTTTTGAAATATTTGTCTGTGTTACAGTATCGCTGAAATTTGTTCGAGTGATACGGTATGCCTTGGGTAGGTAGATGTGCTACAATTTGTTTAACTCCATTTCGACTCCAGTCGAGTCAGGGTTTATTTCTTTTTCAATTACCGAGAAAAGCACCAAAAGAAGGGAATTGAAATTAGAATTATTATTTTAGTGGCGGAACATTGCCTTTGATTCGAATGTAAGTGAATTTCGATAAAATAGACGAAAATGTTGTGAAATTTTGTTTTAATTGTGAGTGATTGAGCATGATGTAGGATTCAACGGTTGGCTTGATCTTCAGGGGGACCGGTTGTTTACAACCACAAAATTTATAATTTAAATTATAACCTATATAATCAGCTGCTTAACTATTTAAGTTACGTTTCCGCTTATATCGCCCACTTCCTCGCTTGTTAACTTTTCAATATGGGTGGAATTGTGAGTGCCGATCGGTGATCGGTGGCGCACCGAACGGTGACACCGTCCGAAAAATCGACTTTTATATATATTCTGCATCAGTTTAAGTAAATGGATACATCGAGATATGTTTCAATCGGTTCAACACATCGAATATTCATTCATCATTGAAAAATATGTATGGATTAAATATTTTGGCTTTTGATTATAAAAGCATTCTATTTAAACTAATATAAAAACGGAACTTTGGTGGAATTTAAAGGAAGAAATCGGTCTTTTACTAAGCATTTCATCCTTCTTTTCAGGCAAAGACCGAGCCCAGTTAGTTCACATGCTACATCAGAAATAACTCTAATTTGGTAGTTTGCCGACAACGTGTGTGTAAAAATAAATAACCATAATCTTTTTTTAGCGTTTATTCTACCGTTGGAGCAAATTTACATTTTGTACTTTAATTAGTTCTGAAGTAATTGGTGAAATGGACAATGGACATGATATGATCTATATCTATGATAGACAAGGACAAATTTTTGTAATACACTGAAGCTGAAATTCCTCCCCTACCTTTCTGAACGTATCAATTCTGTTATACTTCATACAGATGTGGAGATGAGCCTTATCTACGAGAGGGATGGAAATGTTGTACCATCGAAAGCTTAAATTACATCCACGCCCATAACAGAGTTTCAATAGGTTTATTTAATTCTATGAGAGCCGCGCCCTGCCTATCTACCGCCCAGGTGCAAACATAATTTGCCGCCCTTAAAATTAAATACCAAATCCATACATTTCCTGTTTTTTAGGTAAAAATTATTTTATAAGACTTTGAGAAACAAGTGTTTCATGATTGGTCACAAACATTAGTAACAATTATTGATGAATATTCTGTACGCTGGAATTGTAAATTGTCAGCACACGGAATAGTAAATTGTTAATAGTTAACATTAATTTCGATTATCAATATCATTGCAATGCGCATAGTTTATTTTAAAATAATCGCAACTAAATATGAAATTTTCTGATAAAATTGTATTGCAACATAAAGAACTTCTATTAAAGCCACTGAACGAATATTCATTCTCGTCTTGAGTTTTCCTTAATTCTTTACTCAAAATGCTTGCCATTCTTTCATTCCACATCATAATATTACCTAGGTAAGTCTGGTATATCACACAAAAAACAAAGTAGTTTCTGTAATATGTAGTAATGATGGTAGTCTACGCTTCTGTTGCCGCCCTTTAGATGCTGCCGCCCAGGTGCGGTGCAGCCATAAGAGGGTGCGGCTCTGGTCATCATCTTTGCGTATCTTATTGCGTATGCATTAATCTGGAAATTAAACAATCCGGGTGCTTTATATCAAATTCCTGGTTGTTCCTACATGTTTTAGTGAGAAGTTTTTTTGACGGCGAATATTTTCCATTCAATGCACTAATCAAGCGAGCGCGCTATAGCGATATGTATCCACAGTAAAACCATGCTTATGGACATAAAAATGATTAGCTACAAAAGTTTTGTCAGAAGTGGGATTCGAACCCACGCCCGGAGAACCGGACTGCGACCTGAACGCAGCGCCTTAGACCGCTCGGCCATCCTGACTACTGATAAATGGATGAAAGATAAATTCTGTTACGGTAATTCCTTACGAAAGGTACGATTGATGCGAGTTGGAAATCCTTGGAATCCTTCTAAACATTTGTTTCCTTCTTTTGAAACAAAGATGGAGCCCACATGCTACATTAGCAAGAACTCCAAGTTGGTCGCTTGCAGACAACTTCATTGTATTTACTTTACATTTCATTGTATTTACTTTATATTTCCTTGTGCAGTAAAAATGCACGTGTCCATCGTACGTCTTTAATAAATATAAAACTTATTTTTCTTATTGGAGAAAGAGTGTCCTGAGATTTCATGAGATTAGGGTAATTCCTTACGAAAGGTACGATTGATGCGAGTTGGAAATCCTTGGAATTATTCTAAACATTTGTTTCCTTTTTTTGAAACAAAGATGGAGCCCACATGCTACATTAGCAAGAACTCCAAGTTGGTCGCTTACAGACAACTTCATTGTATTTACCTTACATTTCATTGTATTTACTTATTTTTCTTATTGGAGAAAGAGTGTCCTTAGATGAAAGCCTTTGTGCTCCACCTTTTATGTCAGTTTAAGGTAAAATGTCCCTTCTCCCCACACTGAGGTCTTGGCAGAACCCCAATTAGCATGCTATGTTAATAGCACTATTTGCTCTAGCTCTTCAATATAGAATAAATAGATAAAAGAAAAGATTGAGCTACTGGACGAAATGTATTGAAAATATTTTTTTCGAAGTAGATAAGGCTTGCAAGGCAAAGAAGAATTCACGTAAGGGAGTACTTGTTTTGAAAAGTTGAGTATTCTAATACGTAATGTTATAAAATTAGAAATATGCAACATATGCGGGAATACCAGCAATTTTGTCCATCTCTATCGAGGCAAAGATGTGCGAAATTGCTGGTATTTCCGCCTTCCTCTTTAAGGGATAAGCGTTTCTCCGAATAAGGGTTAATTTCTTTTTGAATAGTTTCCACGAGGATTCTGTTTCTAAGGAATTCGCGGGTTCCTTAGTTAATCACTGCTCTTCGATCAACCTTGCAAATCTTTTTTTCTGCGGAAATATGGAACATTTTTTTTTGCGTTCATTCCTGAAGGCCTTGTTTGTTTGTTAACAGCAAAAAAGAGATGCTCTCCTATTGTTGGTGTTCGCGTGACTTCTCCATGAAATCAACAAAGAAAAATCATTTTGTAAGTCTTTTAATCTCATCTTAATACAGAGGTAATTATTTTAGAAAAAATACAAAATAAAAACAAAGATTTTCAAAAATGCGCAGAGCAAACAATTCTCATGCTTCTAGCTCCACAATTCCATAGTTCCTAGTCAGAGCAATTGAAGCTGCGAGAATATTTATCATACACAACATTTCAATTCATCAATATCAGGAAAGGAGCAGAGGTGAAGATGCTCCTATTGTCCTAGAAACAACAAACGGAGAGTCAACACAACCTGTGAATGCATTAAATAATGATATGATTATTAATTAATTATTGATATTGAGATGACAAGAGATTAAATTATGAAATGATTCGGAATCAGAGCTCAATATAGAGAAATGCTCAGTAACTAACTCTAAATCGAAAGGAAAGATAATGTCAATGGTCATTCGTACATCCTCCGAGGGAAAACTTTACGGACCATGGATTCGGTAGATATCTTGCAATAACTCTCACAAATAAAATGGGGTATAAACACCTGTTATATATGTGAACGAGCACTTAATCCAAACGATCACTTTCTTACCTCACGGTAAGATGAAAAGTAAGTGACTTTCGATTCATGTTTATCACAAGAAACGAATAATATATCGCCCCGCGGCCGATCGATTTTTCGCACTTTCGCAAAAGGATAGAAAAAAGATATTCGAACACTGAATTGGTGGGGATACTGACTGAGGCTATAGCCGAATCTTCCCACGAAATGCTTGCTAGCTCTTGACCTATTACTCGACTCCTGTAGAAGTAGATAAGCAATGGGAAACGCATGGGTCACATGCTTGAATTTAGATGAAGAAATTAAAGAGAAAACTGTTCTGTCGTGGTAGTTTGGAGGACCTTGCTGAATTCGCAGGTCCTTTAGTTTATTGATGCTCTTCGACGAACCCTGCACATCCCTAAAGGTCTTGTTTGTTCGTTAACAGCAATAAAGATGCTCTCCTAATGTTGGTCTTCGTGTGACTTCTCCATGAATTCAACAAAGAAACATCATTTTGTGAGAGTTTTAATCTCATCTTAACAAAGAGGTAATTATTTTAGAAAAAATACAAAATAAAAACAAAGATTTTCAAAAATGCGCAGAGCAAACAATTCTCATGCTTCTAGCTCCACAATTCCATAGTTCCTAGTCAGAGCAATTGAAGCTGCGAGAATATTTATCATACACAACATTTCAATTCATCAATATCAGGAAAGGAGCAGAGGTGAAGATGCTCCTATTGTCCTAGAAACAACAAACGGAGAGTCAACACAACCTGTGAATGCATTAAATAATGATATGATTATTAATTAATTATTGATATTGAGATGACAAGAGATTAAATTATGAAATGATTCGGAATCAGAGCTCAATATAGAGAAATGCTCAGTAACTAACTCTAAATCGAAAGGAAAGATAATGTCAATGGTCATTCGTACATCCTCCGAGGGAAAACTTTACGGACCATGGATTCGGTAGATATCTTGCAATAACCCTCACAAATAACATGGGGTATAAAAACCTGTTATATACGTGAACGAGCACTTAATCCAAACGATCACTTTCTTACCTCACGGTAAGATGAAAAGTAAGTGACTTTCGATTCATGTTTATCACAAGAAGCAAATAATATATCGCCCCACGGCCGATCGATTTTTCGCACTTTCGCAAAAGGATAGAAAAAAGATATTCGAACACTGAATTGGTGGGGATACTGACTGAGGCTATAGCCGAATCTTCCCACGAAATGCTTGCTAGCTCTTGACCTATTACTTGACTCCTGAAGAAGTAGATAAGCAATGGGAAACGCATGGGTCACATGCTTGAATTTAGATGAAGAAATTAAAGAGAAAACTGTTCTGTCGTGGTAGCTTGGAGGACCTTGCTGAATTCGCGGGTCCTTTAGTTTATTGATGCTCTTCGACGAACCCTGCACATCCCTAAAGGTCTTGTTTGTTCGTTAACAGCAATAAAGATGCTCTCCTAATGTTNGAAGACATTAAAGAGAAAACTGTTCTGTCGTGGTAGCTTGGAGGACCTTGCTGAATTCGCGGGTCCTTTAGTTTATTGATGCTCTTCGACGAACCCTGCACATCCCTAAAGGTCTTGTTTGTTCGTTAACAGCAATAAAGATGCTCTCCTAATGTTGGTGTTCGTGTGACTTCTCCATGAATTCAACAAAGAAACATAATTTTCTAAGTCTTTTATTCTCATCTTAATAAAGAGATAATTATTTTAGAAAAAAATACAAAAGAAAAAATAGGAACAGAATTTAATTAAAAAAAGCTTTTAAAAAAGCAGGAAGGAAGGAAGTTGGTCGAAATGAGAAGATGTAATTCCTTTCCAACAGTATTTAGATACACAAGGAAATCTACTCGTTTGCTCTTGCTCGTTTAAAATTTCTCTCCAACTCTTATATTAAACAATTTCAGCATTAAACTTCTTTTTCAAGTATAATGTTTCATTACCTAATAAGTAATTAACACCCTTAATACATTAAGCAAAATACGAACAATTAGTCTATACACGAAGGGCCAAAGGAATATCAAAAGAAAACTTTTAAATTGTACTTTTCACCAATTAAAGGCAGGTTTCATATTTCTACATATTATTTACTTGACATCATCATCTAGTCTTGGTATGTAGTGTCATTATTTCGAATCCTACAGCTTCTCTGTAAGATATATCAACATTAGTTAGCACTCCAAAAATACGAAATGTACCACACTACCATTCCTCTATCATTCTCAACCACTTTCTACATAAACGTTATATACCAAGAGATCACACATTTTGTCACTCGACAAAGAAAAAGTTATTAAAATGTTCAAAAAATAATTTCAACGAAGTAAACACAGAGTTTGATTAGATTCATAAATAATCACAGAGGTACTTCATACGATTTTCAGTCAAGAGCAACTAACATTTCCACATCCGTTCATTTTCAGCAAGCAGTTTGCTCCAACACTTCATTGTAGACATCAAGTCAAAGCACGTAAACACGTTCGCAACACACGACTCGGAAGCGCCCTTGAGAATGAAGTTAACGGAAAAGGAATAATGGCAGGGTTCCCTCGAGCGACGTGAAAGTGAATTTGAAACAAAGCAAGGTAGAAATATGTCTATCACATGGTTCAAAAGTAATAGGTTCAAAATTGGTTTAAACTGCCACGAAGTAAAAACGTAGAGTTGGATTAGATTCATAAATAATCTCAGCGGTATCTCATACCATTTGATCAAGTTCTAAAGAGCAACTAACCTTTCCACATTTTTATCTATCCACAGCTATCTGTTCATTTTCAGCAAGCAGTATTTTGCAAGTAATTAGTATTTTAAAGTAATTTTCAACTACCAAATTCAGCCGGGAATTTGAAAAAAAATGATGGCAGGAATTTAGTATAACGAAGTGATTAAATTCCATTATTTCTATAACCTCACAATATTTTGGTACTAAAGCATTTTCGCGATTGTTTATAAAATTAGCTTGTTCTTGTAAGAACAAACTTTTGGAATTTCTCTTATGGAAACGTATTTTGTGCTCCTGGGTTCGAACTCAGGCCTTTACAGAGATGAGAATAGTTTTCCTGGAAGTTTCAGCATCGTAGAAACACAATGCAGTGTGTTTTAGATCCCTAAGTCAAGCCGTTTCTGAGATGAATAGGGGGACGGACAGACATTTGCTTTTTTATATATATGATAAGAAATTACGTAAAGTAATCTTTGATGACTTGAAAACAGCAGAATTAATATTATAAATGATGGTAAGAAATATATTGTATGATTTTGAGCTTACGACGAAATTTTTTGTGCTTAGGAGGACCAGAAATATACGAGAATTGATACTTGAATTCTGATTACATGATAACTTAGTTTGTCACTTCAACAGAATGACTGCATAACATTTTTTAAGATGAGTATTTGGCCTAAGTTTTTCCTTTTGAAATATAATTGCTGACATTTTCAGTTAATTAAGTCAGTCAATTTAAGATCTTATGATACAAGTACCCGCGCATTTTCCACAATACGGTCTCTCAATTAAGGAAAGATCATAGAAAGTTTGAATATTCTATGTGGATGTTGACATTTAGTTTTTCCGTACAATGTGTATGGAATAAAGAAAAAACACCACCGTTGACCACCGCTGGGGTATATTCTCTAATCCAGGCATTAGTGTGTGACGGAAGAATTAACGGCCATGTAAGGAGAAAATGGTTTTGTGGATGAGAACCTCATACATTGGGTTTCACTTCCTTTACTTCCTGAACTCTCTTGTTAGCCCCTAATAGTAGCCGTAGATTATGCAGAGAGGGGATTACATACTCGCTTGCAATTAGCGGAAAGCTAATTGGGAGGGAAGGCGCTTTGAGAGGGCCGATGTCTCGGTGTCTATAGTGGTTATTATCACGTGCACATAAATTGAGATTGTGAGGTGTCCCACAATGGGATTCTGCGGCATTTCCAGGGAGTGCGATAGCTTGGATCTCATCAGCTGATATTCATTTGAATACTCGTGATAAAATACAACGCAACCAAAGCTACCTTAAACAAACATATCTTAGAGTAGTGTACGACATACCTTCGTAGCTATGATAGGAGAAGGACTGAATCAGTTAAGAGAAGAGGAAAACCTTATGCCCTTCTTATGTAAAATTATAAAAAAAACAAATTTATGGTTAAGGAAGGGTTGCTCTTCCAAATGACATTTTAAATACCTGAAAAGGAAACATATTGCCAAAGATTAATTTTTTGCATACATAATGGTCCAATATAGACTAGATTACGGTGTAAACGTGCTTGCGAAGAATTATTTATTTATTTACTTTTACGGCGAGGTTAGGCCCTATCTACACCTCTCTTACACCTCACCTCTGAGTCAGTGATATAAAAATTATTTAAAAATAAGTCAACTTACAACTAACGTCTATGGTAATTAAAGTCCTGGTTTCAAATAAGGCTAAATGTAAATGAATACAAAAGTTTAAAAAACAAAAAATAAGAGATAATAAAAACATTAAAAAAATATTTTTTTAAATGTTTCTTTACTTTTTTACTCTATTTTGAGTAAGAAAAAGTAATGAACACAAAGAGATAAATACAAAAAAAAGGTTTGGGTTGTGGGAAATAACTTCTCAACTGAAGGTTTACAGAGTTAAAATGCTTAAATAAGGTGTGCTGATCGTTCTGGCGGCTCGAATTATATGTTCTTCTTCTGGCGGCAACAACTAAAAACCGAAAAGAGAGGAAACAAAAAGGGAAAGTATTCACTTCAATTGATCTTGATGAATTAAAATATATTATGAGAAGAGAAATCAGGATTAATCTAATTTTGCAATACATGCCGTTTGTTTTATATGCCATGGCTACTATCAAACGGAATAAAGCTGTACAACACAAAAATGTTCCCATTATTTCAAGTTCACCATGTATACAGGAATCACACGTACGCTGTGAACGTAATGCAATAAAAGCGAATTAATTCAAAAGTTAAATTGCTGGACTGAAGAACAGGCATTACTGTGATGGATCTATGTTTATTATATTATACATAAAATTGTTTGCGACACTTTTATCCGAACCCAATTTATAGCTAACTTTTAGGAGGAAAAGGACGGATTACACGCTGTCGGTAAATTTTCTCGGAGATTTTTCTCGGAGATTCTCGTAATTACCTCTGCAGTGATGTACGAAAGGTCGGCGTTAATCTCCGTGGTATCGTACGGTAACACCAACCCAAATATTTACGTTAAAGATGAGCTTGGAAGTTTTCGTTTTCTTTGAGTGCTGAAACTTCGTCTTACTAATCGCCCTTACACCGGTGAAAGGAAGAGAGTATTAGCACGAAATAATATAATTTGTTGATTTTTCGAAAATGTCACCCTTTTAACCCTCGGCAGGTTTCAATATTTTCTGCCTCAATCCCTCGAGCCACAATACCATCGAGTCATTTGTTTTTATCCCTCTCTTCCATCATTACTTATTCCGAGACAACCATAGCTATGTAAGGTAGCGTATATGTATATGTAGCGTATATGAATAGCGTAGGTAATTCATTACTGCAGATTTTATTTAAGCATGAACTATCAATAGTTCGGACAATGGCAACCTATTGTAAATTAAGGTTTTTTTAAACCGATGCAAAATGAAAAAATCTTATATCGAAATGAAAATCAACTCTCAATCAATTTCCGCGTCGAGGGATAAGGAATCTCAAAGTCTCTGAGACTGAGAGATGATTCCTGTAGAAAAATAAAAGGTAGAAGTAGCAAGATAAAAGGTTTGTTACTTAATTGTATGCCCGCAGTATAGCTAACGGTAGAGTTAATTCAGCTGGCATAGGTTATAATAAAGTAACAGTACGATAAAACTGTTGAGTATCTCGGAGATCATATAACGGCGAGCGGATATTTATTAAAAGCTTATGATAATACGGAGATATTTATAATAGTTTAGAATTTTGTATACAAATATTCCAGATTTTCAAAGCTAATAATTTGTGATCAGCGTAGCTCAACTCGCCGAAAAGAGAACCCATTTGTAATAAAATTAAAATACAGATAATTTTAAATGACGGAGTAAAAGTTAAGCTGACGTACTTCACGAGGTGAATGTATCGTGCAGGCGTATGAGATAATCATAACGTAGAAACGTTTATCTCATAATTAGTAGTAAAACATTCAATTCAATTCAATGACTGGTTTGAATCTTGTTTGGTTTGGTGTGTTGCCCTTTCTATATTCGTAATTCTACCGCGAATAGTCATGTATAAAGTGTACTAGAATCTCCCAAAAATGATTTAACACTTGCACATTATTGAACTCGACCACAATTCTAAGGTTGCATTGAATTGAAAATTTAAAAATTGAATCCTTGAGTTTTAAGGCGCAAACTTCCTCGAGCAATGTTTACACCTTTCCCCGTTCCTCGATCAAATTAGTTTTTTCTCCGCCGACTTGACCGTCGTTAAAATTCATTTAACCACTGCTGACCTCTCTAACTGAACCAATAAATCGATATTCCCACAAAATGAAGTTAAAAGTCAATATTCCTCATAAATAATTTCTTTGTCAGAGTGTACGTGAGTCCGGAGGGATTAAGCCAAAGCTAGCGAACGTTATTCTAATGTCAAAGAGAAAAAGACGATAATTTTTAAATTCATTTCGGATCGCCATAATCTATAGGATCAAACAATACTGCTAAAGAGCTTGACAGCATACGGGAGTGACCTTCATATAATGGCGCTATAAAAACATGAATACTTTTCCAGAAGACCTCTCGTTATCGAAACAGGATGGAAGATAAAAATTGGTGATTCGGAAGGTCTATTATCTACTCGTATATTCTATTTATAGGGAAAGAACTTTATATGGCCAAGTAATTGGAAGGGAAAATATTTTAAATGCAAAAATACAATGCATTACAAAAAAGGGACAAGACTATCGAACGACGCAGCGAAGTACAATTTCAGTTCTAGTAAATAACAAAATTAAAGTACAATATCTACCTTGGCAATAACATTAACATTGTAATATAAGTTACTTTAACATGAAAAGTACGGGCAAGTAATGCCATAAGATACCCTTTAATCTATCCAGGAAAGGAATGTCGCGTGTCATTCAAAGATTGCAGCGTGATTTGGAAACCCGGTTTGTTTGTGAGGAAACATGTTTCAACAGATAAATTTACAAAAGTTAATAATAGGAAAAATTAATAAGGAGATTGTATTACCTCGAGTAGAATATCCTCCGAAAATCATTCTCCCTCCCCAATAACGTGTACACTTGACAGTTACTCACGGAGATCTGCTGGAAATGCTATGTAAAAGGCGCCCGAGGAGACATCTCGCGGAGAAATATGGAAACTTACCTCATCATAGGGTTACCTAGTTGATTCTCTCTTCGGTAGGAGAAGCTTTATTTGACGAAACTGTTTCCTGTAGAAAAAGAATCTCACAAACAATTGACAGAAACAACTATCGCGAAATTAAGCTGCGTAGGAGTGTAGAAAGAAAGAATTCTTAAAGAAAGAGTTTATTTTGCCTGACGCGCTTTAGTTATTGAGACTCACAGCACTCGGACATTCACATTTTGGGTCTTTAGTTAGTTGACAAAGATTTTTGGCGTCTAGTGATGGTGTAACCATATACTTATATCATTGCTTCTAATAAATTTTCCCTAAATGTTTTGGATTTTATAAAAACATGAATTAACATCATAAATCAGGCGTTGGGGTACTACGGATCAATGGCTACCTGTGGCTCATTCATTAAGTAAAAAAACATAATTATGACATTTTATTAAATAAACTTGGGAGCCAAATAATTTATGCCAACCTCGATCCGTGTAGTATAAACACGAATAGCAAGGAAACGGAAGCATTGCGTTTGAGTAATTTTTCTTATGCATATTTTCTCCATGCGTCCAATACCCAAAAGAATTTCTTAAGTCGTTTGGTGTCTATTAAGCAAATTACTTTTCCTACATCAGGTATCGCTTACATTGTCTCTAAAACCACGGCTAAGAACGTCTGAAATATTTATGGCAATCTCCAATCAAAAGAACATCGACATTGTGAATATATTCCGGGAATTCCGGGTTGATTAAAATAAATCTTAATAAATGTCAATTTTCTTACATGTATCTTATAATAAATACATTAAAATAAATGTATTTATTATAATAAAAGTATTATTTAAGTACAGTCCATAGATACTTTTTTTTAAACCACTACTTTTAATTACCATAAATGATGAGAGGCTGAGCCTCGAAGTAACTTACCATATTGCCTAATTTATTTTCCTTTATTTGGCAGTCAGTGTGACAGTGTGATACAATTTCATTCAATAATGTTAAGTTAATTATTCAAAATAGATAATTTATGCTATGAGGGGCAGTGCACACTACCCCCTGGTTTACCTGGTTTTTTGAGTCTCCGAAAATGACCCAACTTGCTAGTTATCTAATAAAAGCCTTTGATACGAAAGAATTCTTATCAAGATCTTGTGTACTTGTGATGTATACTTACAATGGATTTCACTCAACCGTACCACAGGACGAGGATATTGAAATAAAAAACCATCATTGGAATAAAGAAGCTTCGATACCTTTATTTGTGTTAGGTTTTACATATGGGGTCTTTAAAAGCACAAACCATTTGCACTTATCAACAGTCAATGATGATAATACACCCTGACAAATCAAAAACGACAAATTCAGCAACATTTTCTTTTGTGTTCCAAAGACATTAAGAGAAAACAATCATTGGGCATAGGAAAAACACGCTTTCAGGTTTTTTTTCGAGTTTCGGTAGTTTTCAAGAGACAAATAATTCAAATAGCGTATCCTTTGAGTAACAAACGCTTCCTCCTCAAGTTTTCTTCGATTCTTATAAAATCCATGCATATTATTAAATGTTTAATAAGTTTAGCGGTAAGACCCCAAGTATGTTTCATAAACAGCTAACGAGACGACCTTTTGGTCAATCACATGTAAAGGAAACATTCCGCCGATAAACATCCTTTTGTTCAACTCTTCGTTTAAACTAAACATGAACTAATATTTGATGATTAACATTTCCATGAGGATCACAACACTGCCATATGTTTTTAGCTTCGCATACATAAGCTCTTTAAAGGTGGTAACACAACTTCAAAGTAATATTTTCCGTAACAGCTTCACGCAATGAAAAAACAAGCTTTTACAGTAAAAAGCAACGGTAACATTGGTCAGTGCAATATATTTCTCAAATATCATGCACCCAAAGACTACCACGAAAAAGTGGCACATACTTGGAGTTATCCATTCAAAATTGTCTTTTTCAGTTTTATATTTTTATCGAGAACATCTAGAGCCTTTTTCTTATATGTATTTACACCATATTGTATAAAAATATATACTCGCCGTCAGCTGTAGCATAACCCCACAGACAATAAAATGTATCTTTTTTAATGCCATATAAAATTTTTCAAGGACAGAGAGGGAAGGGTTTGGGGTCAAACATATTTTACGCAGCGTTAAACCAATGAACCCAGCATGAGGACAAACATATTGCAATCCACCTTCGAGGCATTGTTTACAGCTCTCTTGCGAGGAAATGGGTTAAGGGTCACCAAGTTGTTGAACGGTGATGCAATTACATACCTATATTCAATCACAACCTATGATCCAACCCCCTCGTCAGTAGAAAGGAAGGGCACACCCACATGAATACTTTTACAGAATACACAGATTTTTTTTATTCCCATCTGAAACTTCGAAATTTCACATTTTCTAGAAAATCTCTCACTTATGCTCCAACTTCCGAGCACGCTGGGAGCATCTTTTAATTTTTTTCGAAACATTTTTCCTTATAAAGCACCAACCTTGCCTCGGAATTCCGCGCTCAAATCCATTCGGCAAAGAGACTGAAAAACGAACTCGGAGGAAGTTTGGGGGATTTCGGATACTCGAAACAAACAAAAGAGCATCGGATTTTTGCGAGACTTTTTTCCATCCACATAACTGCCCGCCAGCTCTTCCGTTCTCACCCACTGAACATAGTTTCCGTAATGAAAGCGATTTACCCGGACAGACAAAACATCCCGTTGCGTCACAGCCCAAAAGAGGCGAGCGATCATAAAAACGCGGATCAACACAATGAAACGAAGAAGCACTTTTCGTCTTAAAATTTCATTTATTTTTGCCGCCACACATAACAAGGAACCGACTTGGAGGGGGGGTAAAAAGATCCTCTTTCTTTGGTCCACTTACCAAAAACAATGGACGCCTCTTCGGATTTTTACACCTTCCATCCTTTCAATTAACCAGCACAGAAATGCGTTCCGAGGTTAGCTCATACCGCCAACGCCCATAGTACTCAGTAGGCTTCTCGTTAGAAAAAAAGTTTAAATCCTTGCAATCTTCTCGCAGGCAATCAAGTCGATCGTTTTAATTCACCACCTCATCGCCCGAATATGAGGGCAGCACTGATACACAGCATCCCCAACAGGGAGTAGGGTTTTCCCACACCAGAATTACCGTCTCCGAGGTCCGCTTCCATGCACTCCCTGAACGCCTGGTAGTCCACTCTCGTGATGGAACAGTAATGACCTCTGCGACACGCCGCGTTGCAGGAGCCCCAACCGATGCCGTGGTGGTAACCCACGGAGTTTGCGCGGTAGTACCGCTCGAAGAGATCCACTCCGAGCATTGGGGAGACTACAGGGAGAGGGACGGCGGAAGAACCCCATCCCCCGCCGTTGGAGTATCCGTAGCCGCCGTAGAAAGAGGCGCTGTTGTCAACGGTGGGTCCAGAGCGGAAGGTCTCGGCTAACTCGTGTAAAGATGCGGCGGACACGTTGGGAAGGCCGTAGAGGGAAGTGAGGTTGTATTCCACCTGCCATTCGGCGTGATCTCTGTGGTTTGCGGAACTCAGGTTCAGGAAGTATTGAACGTAATCCAAGACCTTCGGGAGAGCCAAGTATTAGGTTAGGGATCATTGTTCAGGTTCACCAGGCGGTATTGCGCATTATACTAGTTTCCCTTGGTAAGTGGAATCTATGAAGCTTTCTGTGTCAGCTCTCGTTAATTTGCTTTCCAACGCACCGGCATTCCCGTATGTGAGGTTTGTGCAAGTTTTACACTCCCTCTAATCTTTATTCTTTTCCTGCCTTGAATTCATTTTCTACTTTAATTCCTGGGTACTGAGCTTCACTAAGATTTTTTAAACCCACATTTCCATAAATCTGATAATCCATCTCCATGGATATGTTTTAAATTGAAGTTGCATGGATGGAAGAAGACCAAAGTTTATGTATCTAAAAATTAAAGTCGTTATTTTTATATCTGTCAGTACACTTAAATGAAACACTAAGTTACTTTCTAACCTAAACTCGCAAAATAAATCGTATGTCCAATATAATCAAATATCTGGTCAATTAAACATATTTTAGATGACCGATGTGATGTTAGCTATTTCAATTTCAGTCAATTATATACTCTATTCATAACTGGGGATATTCAGTAATTTACTTTATACATGATTAAACAGTAAAAATTGAAGATATTAGTTTAAGACACATTTTTCAAATTTCAATACTGACTTAAGTTCTACTAATTTTTGTGAATTTGAGAACAAGGAAAGTTCAACATATTTTGGAAGAAACCTTTCAATATTTTATGAAACATATGAGTGAGTGCATTTGCACAATGCAGAGTGCACATGCATCTAGGTAATTTACCTGTCCCGTATCGGTGTCAAATTTGTACAGACGAAGTCCGGGATTGTTTGCTCCACTGGGGGTGCGCCATGGTGTCACTGATGGAGCCAAAAACATCCAGGATATTGGCAGACCTAAAGTTGAATACAATTATTTTTAAGATTAAAATACGATCAAGTGAATATAAGTGATTGTATGGCTGTCTCCCGAGGAAAATATGAGTTCAGTTAACATCACTCTCTCCTGATTGATAACTATATTCTGTAGATTCTTTCAAGATTTTCCTTGTCCGCGAGATGCATCAGAAAATTTTTAATGAAATGAGGTTCCATAGCAGATATACGTTGCAAAGTACGATATAGAAGCAATATAAGTGGGTAATATACAAATAGAACCACTGAATGTAGACGAAACTTGAACATAGGATACCTTTGGAGAAAAATATTGCCTGGAGGAAGCAACTAAATATTGATGAACGGCTTATTTTCCATTTTCCACATTTTAATCCATAATGAAAACTGAAATATTTCACATTTCTCATATTATGGAATGACTTTAGATAGTATATCAGAAAATCATAAAATATTTATGGTGAATGATGGATTAGAAAGCTAATTTTTATATATTTGTATACAATGAAAAGTCAATTATGATCTCTGGAGATTCCCTTAATAATATGAATATAGCTACTTTACACTTTATACATTCATAGTCATCTATCAACCAATCAAGTTAAGAATTTAGTGAAGAAATAGACTTTCCTCTCTCATTGTAGATGACTCGGAAGGAATCCGAGTGGTGATGTCCGAAGAACTGCCCGACGATCACTTGGGAGTACTTGCGGACAAGATGAAGGTATTTCTTGTTAAAGCGCTCTTTGAAAGCTCCCGAATTCATGGAATTGGGGCGCCTCTCGTCCACTCCAGGAGGGACATGGCCAACCAAGTACACCTGGATTCATGCAAGGAAAATAAGGCTACTGTAGTCAAGCTTTTCTTTCAATGGTAACGAAATATATCCACAAATGTGTAAGTAATTTATAGAATTTTAATTATTAGTCTAATTTAAAAGTTGTTCTAAAATGTCACTATTCTGTAATTTCCACCATTTCATATGATTCATTCATGTTTTCTTAGAAATTTTACTTATTCTTCCATCAAAACCTTCGGCATTTTCTAACGTTTGTAACAGGAGAACTTACGATGCCAGGTAAAACGTACATTTTTCAACTGTTTTCATTTCAGGGTACGTTAAACCTGAGTCCAAAGGTAGGCTTCAAAACATAATGAAAAGTGCCATTACATAATGATCCTATAACGATAGAATAGATATCGATTACGTTTTCAGATGTAATACTAATTTTCATATATCTTGACTCTTTCTCTCTCTTATGGGTTGGATGTAAGAGGAGATTTTGTAGTTTAATCATGACTAATTTTGCCTAATGGTACTCTTTGTAATCTTAGTGCTCTTTTTCTCTTTAGTCTCAATTACTCATTCATGAATAGTTAGTCATATTCTGATTTGTATCTCATCACATCAGTTAATTCTCTATATCCCACACAATAATCTGGAAAGAAATTAGGATTAAACTGTAAATGAAATACGATTTAACATTCAGCTAAAAATTGTAGCTTGGTAAAAATTAAACTGAAAAATGTGCGACTTTGTGTGTGTGTGTGATTCTTAAACATTATATGTGTTCTTTAATATATGAGAATACCATTGTAACAAATGTGAATAACCATTATTTGTCTCGAAAGTCATCAATCCTAAGGCCAGGTAGATCCTCGTATCTACCTAAAGCTTTGTAGATGGAATGAGGCTTTTACTTTTATGTTACGAAGAAATATTTTAACCGTATAAACGAAAGCATTGTATAAATTAAAGCACCAGAACCGTAAATCTCTGTAGAATGCTACTGTGAACCCTATATGCCTGACTTTATCTTGGAGAAATTTCACAAACTAACACTTGTGCCCCTTGATGCATGCCGTATTATGCATACACAAATTAGCGCGCTTTTATGAAGAACTTTTATACCATTAATGGAATATTTATGAATATGTTGCTTAGCTTTTTATCAAAACCATGTTATTATCTTCAGCAGAGGAATGTAAAGAAATGTTTCTGCGGGTGACTGCTGCCCTCCTGCGTTGACCCTTTCAATAGCAGTACATTTTCCAATTCCTTTTCCCACTCGTTCCCTCAAGTTCCTTTCTTGCAATCTCTAACTTTGCTAGCTTTTCTTAGCCCCTTCTCCCAACTACAGACAAACTCAAATTCTAAGGGAAAGGAAATGTGTCGAAAAAAAGGAGGAAATCGGCGAGAATCGGAGAACTTGGATGGAGTTTTCCAATGGACGAAAAGGAACAAAAATGTGACACATAAATACTCCCAAATGACATTTTTCCTAGTACCATAGACGTAGCCCAGAGTAATCGGCTGATGGGAAAATACTATAAGAGCAACATATTCATACCTTGGAAAAATTAGAAATGAAGTTAAGTATTAAAGATGCTGAAGCATAGTATTTTTATAGAAATGTCACCCTACCATGATTATTGTAATAATCACTCATTCCATACTCCAAGACTGACGTCAGGGAAGTAATGGAATCAAATATATGAAAAACGAAAGAATTCCTCTCGAAACCTATTAAGAAAGAGTCAATCATCATGTTCTGAAATATATTTTCTCTACAGATGACAAAATCATGTGTCCAATTGATATTCAAAAAGCTATCAACGATAAGAGAAATCTAACTCATGATGCTCATGAATTGAAGATTAGATTTGTCAACAACGACGTTACAGATTCAGTTTACCGTAATAAATTCGCATAATATAACTTTTTTTCGGAAGAACTAGCAGATGAATCTCATTCAAAGGAATTATAAGAAATCGCGTGGCTTCATCACATCGCGTTACCTTTATCGAAGACCGATAAGGTCGTGACTGCGGCAGATACAAATGGTTAAGCTGAACGAAAATACAATTAAGAACAGCAGTCCCCAATATTTACAAGAGTTAAAACAAGGATTAATAGAATGGAAACTTGAAAGAAAGATTAAGGGCTTGAGAACATTCTCAGATCGGTCCTATCTCGAGCAATCGACGCTTGAAATAACATGCGAATCTCTAATTCATCAAAATTAATGTCCTGAGATACCATGCGCACGTCTTATATTTTTGTATCGGTCACGGTTATTAACTTTCTGGGAAAGTGAAGGAGTAGGAGCTGTCACTTGTCAACAAAGTCGGAATAGGCTTACAAACCTAACCCTGTATTGAATGAAGATGGTAATGACAGGTATTTTAAAAAAATCATTACAAATCACATACATTTATTCTAATTATGGTGAAGAAGATTTTCAATCTTCAGGTAACGACTATATTGATTATTTTATGAATATAGAGCAGTCAATCTGTTATTTTTTAAACAAAACTACCCATATATATTGAATATTTTAGTAGTTTCAGTATTCACTTTTTATAACTTTGTATGTGTGTTAGCAACCGATTACTTTCAGACAAATTTCAGATTGATTACAATTTAGAAACTCTGGCTTATGTTTAACAAATTTCCCAATTATAAATTCAATAAATCAATTGGAAATCGGCTGCTGTATTTCTGAAATATGTATCACTCTGCAATTCTTTTGCTATAATTTTCTAGTAAAGAGGTGGTAAATGT
Organism: Ladona fulva; assembly: GCA_000376725.2. NCBI lineage: Eukaryota > Metazoa > Arthropoda > Insecta > Odonata > Libellulidae > Ladona > Ladona fulva. The sequence goes on along the minus strand of KZ308921.1, from coordinate 49,176 downwards.
TTAGATTTAACTTTTTATTTGATGTAAGCTTTCATATTACACGGTTCGTAATTCTTTCATTAAATTTTTTCTGCTTACAAAATACGTTATCATCATTCTAAATGTCTTCTTCTGTTCCATATTTAAAAAATATTGGAATCAATTTCTAATTAAGGAAGGAGATAAGAAGGAAGGTATTGGAAGTCAAAGTTGCCCAATATGTATCTCACCTTGAAAGTAAATACTCTTTTAAAAGTAAAACTCATTATTACAGTGTTTGCTCTGCTATTTTATGTCTCAAAGATTGTGTTCTAATATTTTACCCTTCTTCAAAGAGTAGGCTGACCCATAGTTTTAATAATTTACCGATGCTACGAAGTTTTAACTAGGGAAAATTACAACGAAGTTACTCTCCGATTCGCAGATTCACACCTCTAATCCATAAGTTTATTAAATATAGAACACTATCCCCATGAAAATATTAAAGGGAGCATAAGAAAAAGGAAACATTAACGATTAACGACGATCAAAACTCTCATCTGCATTCTTGTGATGAAGTACACAAAAATACGTGGACCGTTGACATTTTAATGCCAAATAGTACAGAATCGACGATATTCAGCGATATTACTGTTAGATATTTTATGTTTTAGTGAATTTCTATTTTAAGTTTAATAGAAATCTTAACTCTAAAATCATCAGTTAATACTTATATTTGCTGAGGCTGCATATGTTCAAAATATAATTTTTCAGAAACAGTTTTCATATAACAAAATTCAATACTCTTCAATTTGAAATAGTTTTCATTTAGAACTTGTAAAAGAACACTATTTTGATTTTGCTTGAACACATTCCAGATGAAGAATATTTTAGGTAATTGCAGTCTATTAATACGGAGCTCGGAACACTTGCTTGAAATATAGTATTGTTATTACCGAGTTTACTATAGCATTGAGAAATATATGTCTTTTTAACTCACTTAACAGCACAATAATAAAAAGTCTGAAAATTTTGAGAATTGCGAGGAATTCCGAATGAAGTGAAAGTACAACTTTCACTTCATTCATTATGAAGTGAAAGTACAACTTTCACTTCATTCGGAAGAGACTTTTGCAGTTTCCAGAGAGTTAAACTTTATGCATTTTCAATCAATCGTCGTCTTATCCAAAGTTATTTCTTCAGTAAAAGTAAATCTAATTATGACATTAAGTTAAATTGTGCACACTGCGAATATCGATCATAATTTTCTCAATCCTCTTTTCTTTAAAAACGATATTCTTTGGTGATAGTTTAATAATTTATTGAATTAATTTCATGGCCATTTTAGGTAATTTCAGATATAATTGAATTTGTGACTTATATTGTTCAAATATATTTATGATTCTGTTTTTGGTATATAAAACTAAATGTATCATTTTCTAATTTAGAACTTGGTTAAACACAGCTATTTGGAAAAAGATATGAAAGCTACAATTTTGCATCCATTGAATTATATGAAGGAAATGAAATGTTTTATTAATATATCGTTACAGGACTAAAGTTGTACTCAAGTTACAGAACTCAACTCAGATCCCAGGATGTTTTCCATATTCAAACTTTTGCAATGCAAATCCAACATTCATGTTTGTACATACTACAATGTAATTGATCACATCATCTAATTGGAAAGTTCTACATCCGATTTTGGAGTCGTAATATAAATTTCACATATCATTACGTGGAAGTGGAACAACATTCCTTAGAAAGATATTTCCAAAACTTAGAATGATTTTAATCTTAAATTTGGAGTGGAAATGCGTATGTAATTAAATAAGTATATGTAATCAAACTGTACAGGCACGTTGATGAATGGAATCATTTTCTTTCGTATTTTGGTTCACTACAGAGGAAAATGTTTTTTCATTAACTTTGTTCCCGGTTTTGGAGGGTCATGTCGTCTTCAACATGAAGGCTAATTCTGAGAAACATGATTCGTTCACTTCGTTTTGAATGTGAATTATGTGGAAATAGTTATTTATAAGGTCCCTGTGCTACACCTACGTATTCTACCTTCTACATTCTTTGAAGATCACAAGTGTGAGCTACTTAACTCCTCATTCCACCTGATTGCCTCAAAAAAGTAGTCTCCAAAGTATTTGGTAGCTAATCGTGGAGGAGTTGAGTATCAAAATAGCTTTAGGACTAGTAACTCAACAGATACCTCTTAAATTCAATTTCGTACCGTTTCTCTATTACGAAGCGACTTTTCCAGCACTCCTTCCAGCCAGCGCCATTGTCCTGCAGGGTCGTCCTCCTCCTCATCGACTGTTCCCATTGCAATATTTCCACTCCCGAAGCCGTTCCCTCCATTCCCGAGTCCTCTTCTCTCCCCGTGTCCACCTGCGATGCCTCCACCGCCTGTCTGACGGTTCGCTCTGTAGTAGAGGTTCGTGTTCAGGGCCACCAGTCGAAGTCTCCGGACCTTCTGCTCGATGGTATAGTAGCCGCCTGAAATGATGATAGACCTGAGTTAACATACTGCAATGTCAATATTTTTCGATTGATATGACTCACATTATAATGCACAAAGGCTGTGAAATATTCTGTGATATACAACGAAGATACATTCAAAGCATAATATTTTCACGATTAATTAAAATGTGACAGTTTATAGTGGAGAATATATATTTTATATTAATTAATCGCGAAACGTTTGAGAAATCCTTAAAGATTTTTAGTTTTACTGTGGTGAATAGTTATTTCGAATCTTCTTATACAATATGCTTTACTAAAATATATTTCACGTTATTTTCATATTTCAGTCATATACCGTTAAAACAGATACAGTAACTAATGTGTACTTTTCATTTGAAATATGTCAACATTGATAGGTGACTCGTGAAATTGAGCAATACTTTTTATTCCGCATTAAAAAAGCAAAATTATATCATAGCAAGTGGTATACATTAAGAAGTTTTTTTAGAAGTAATTAACTCCGTATGTCGGTAAATGTTTCATGCAATTACATTACAAAATAACCAGTGGTTGTTCTGGATTTGCTCAAGAAAAATTTCATACATAGATGTGGACATCTAATTAAATAGGAATAAAGATAGCAATGAGTCCACAATTATATCAATATAGTAGCAGCTGTAAAACAATAGTGTTAAATAAATTACTTAAATTTCACAGAATAAAATGAATACACAAAAGCGGAATTTGATGGTATTTTGTGGTGACCTATTGTTATGAGAGCATCTACATGGAAAAAGAAGATGAGAATTAGAAGGAATAATAGGGATTAATATAACGTAGCATCAAATAATTCACTCGGATGCTACTTGAGAGTATAGAAGACAGTTCATAGTAACTATGAAACATAGTATCATTACTGAGCATAATTTCTACTAAAAAATATCTGAAGAAACATTTTCTAACAAGCAGAAAAACAGAAGAATAATGGAAACTTATATTAGACAAAAGGGAATTAAAAATATTTAACAGGAAAATGTGAGCTGATGATGAACGATATGAAGTGCCTAGGAACAAACGAGCTCTAAAATAGGGTTGGAGAATAATGTTTTTCACTCTTCCCACATTGTGGTACGGAAGTAAATAATCGCCTTACCGCTGCCTCGCTGAAGAAATATATTATCGCGGGGTAGGAAATAAGGAAACAAATAGGATGAACTGCTGTAATTACTCACGTATAAAATAAACCGTGCAGAAAGTATCATGAGCGTCATGCTTCATGTTAATTAAAAGCTTCATCATCAAACATAATCATTCTTCTCAAACGAAACTCATTCTCAAAGAGAGAGAAACTCAATTAAATAAAAGCTTCTCCTTTAACATGTATAACAGAATTCAGAATGCATTCAATAGCTGAAAATTCAACTGATTTAGCTGTAGATTAGAGATCGCTCATTCATTAAAAATTTTGGAATTTGTTAAGGAAATGTTTTAATGGTAATTAAAAATTTCAAGTACTCTTCATGACTCTAAGACGATTTCTGATGGTAGTAATTCTATATAATTTCGTCTTAAGTAAGTAAGTAAGCAAGTAAAGTCGTCGATTATTTGTGAAAAGAGATTTCACAAGATTAGACAATAGCATATGTTAGGATCAACCTTACTTCCATGCGAAAATTTGCATTGCCTTCAAACATAAAAAAATATTACTTAAACCATGTGGATACTCCAAGGATGAGATGAATTTAATAATACACACATTTATCAATACATGGAATTTAAGTTCCGAATGAAATAATTATGAAAACAATACAGGTACAAAGTAATTCGCTGCATCTATACACGTAAAAACGAGTGTAAAACATGATGAAACAATGAAAAAAAAATATGAAAAGAGGGGGATCCTTGCAAGCGAATTATCCCCGTGTGAATAATGCATTTTTTGTTGCGCGAATTCCAGGCGTTGAAATCACCTTTCTCGAACGAGTCAATCGCCTCCGTTGGAAGCCAGTGGCGCCACATGTCGGCCACCTTTTTGTACGTGGGATGTCTCCTCGGCGGAAGCTGATTCTGGGGATAGAAGTCGTGGTTCCCAAGCACCGGGAATACGAACTGTGATGAGAAGGTGTGGCGGAGAAGATCCGTTAGGTTCTGCATCACCATCAACACTTTGTCCGTACTCAGGTGTTCGTCGTTGACGTGAGCGATGTCATCGCTGAAATAAAAATGTTTACTTAGAAACTTCTTGTAAATCAATCGAAACGATACATTTCCCATGTAAAGGAATATTCGAATACATTCTGATCGATTCTTTCCATGAAATATGTAACGTGATGCGGTTACAAAATATCATTCATACAAAATAGACTGTACATTTATAGAATCTATACACAGGAAAACGGATTAGGGTGATTTTGCGCAAGATGGTGCGCACCCAGGAAAAATCCCAAGGAAGAATGAATGGCTTGGAGAAATGTTCTGCCGGGATAGCTCAACGGACAGAGCACCCGACCGGCAACTGGGAGACCCGGGTTCGATTCCCGGTCCCGTCAGACTAATATCAAGTCCATTCTTCCTTGGGAGAATCTCTACAGTAAAATTATATATTGGATTGCGTTGAACTTTATTTTAGCTTCTGTGATTTAGTCAGATATGCATTACTTATATTTTGTCATTTCTCTACATAGAAATAACTCACCTCGATTTCAATTTGAGATCGATTCTAGAAAGCAAACAGGACTATGGAGAAATAGAATGTATGCAGGAGACTAATTCCTGTATGTGAGGGTCCCAAGTCATGCAGAACCATTCGAGGTAAGGTAGATTAAGGGAAAAATGCTATTTTTTATAACTCTCGATGGGCTACTGGTTACTTTTTGCATTTACCACGAAGTCTAACTCCCACCTTTATATGATAACAAATTAGCTACTCAGGGTGAAATTTGACATATTACACGAATAATGTTCGTAAATCGAGTAAAATTCTTAGCTACCCACCTTCTGTTTGGCATCGTATTACCTAATATTTGTACCAATTGGTTACAACATTTTTTTTTGGTCGTCGGTTACTTACCCCGTCCACAAGACGAATTCGATGTTGTCTCCGTGCTTGCTTTTCATAGCTCTTGCAGCGGACTCTACGAGACCCCAAGGAGAATCGCAGCTATGATCACCAAATCGACCTGCAGGCCGTCGCGACCCGGCGCCTCCCCCACCACCACCGCTTCCTCCTCCTCCAGAGCCGGGTTCGACCCTCCAGCACACTACGGAAAAGAAATTTCATTAGGTCATATAGCAGAAAAAGTTATTTACTGCTTTTAAGTTTTACCATCACAGCTATGTGTTGTTAATATTTTATGAGACGGTAGGAGAAGAGCTGTATTCCATCAGAATGTAGACAGGTACTTGAAGCAAGAGGATCAGCATGACCACTTAACTAGAGGAAGAGGCAACTTGAGGACCCCATCCCATAGGCTCAGTTTAACAGGGAGAAGCTTTGAGGTAATGGCTTTACACATTAACAACAAATTACCTTCGTCAATTAAAAATAACAGAAAGGTATCATTTTGTAAAAAATTAAAAGAATATCTCCTGGGTTAATTTTATGGGTTAATTTTTAACGAAGGGCATTTCTGATGTGTAGTAGGAGTGAAGTATGTATGTAATTTTCAATAAGAGTGTTTAATGCTGGTGCATTTGTGGTGCTGTAATATTATTGTATCAACGAAGTTGTACTTAAAATGTAATTAAACTTGTAAAATAGGGTTACACTTGTAACATTTTGTTATTGACGTGTCCTATATATACTTATGTATGTATTTGAATAAATACATTTTATCTTATTCTATTTTATTGTAATTAACAGTATCAAACAGTAAGAAACAAATATGATTTAATATGCTCATCAGCAAAACTGTATCAACGTCAAGTTGATCTTCACGACTCATTGAATTATGCAAGTAATTGATTCATGTATTCCATTACATAAACCTTATTTCATTATACAAATTGGACACGTATGTCAATCAAACGAAAATTTGTAAATAGAAAGGTATTAAAACATTGTAAATACGGTGAAAGAATGGAATTACGGTCGATTTTTTCCGGAATGAAAACTTTCAGAAACTCTAAGCACTAACGAAAATAGTTAATTAAACTATACTAAAGACGTATTTTTTTGTTCATGACAAAGTAAGATAAATATATAACTTTACGTACACAGGATAAAACTCGTAATTAATTATCCAGGTAAATTTCATTCGGTTAATAAGGGAAAAAATGGATATTGATATTTATTATGAACAACTGACCATATCGCACATAGGATTGCCGCTTTGGAAATTACTTTTGGATTTATACGTATTGCGGAAAGCATATTTATTTTACGATCCTGTAGTTATTAAACAATTTTATTAAAAGCTATTTTCCATTGTACGCGAAGATTAAATTTTCTTGCAAAATGCTAATTCCCTTTTGGCCTGAACATGCTTGGGAAACTTTCAGAGGCATGCGAGTCATTTCTAGTTTAAAAAAATCTGAATGAATCACGTGCACTTGAAACATCCTTTCACCTCGTTAAATATTCGACATTTCAGCCATTTCCATCTCTCCAATCTCTCAGCTCTCAAACTAGCTTTCGCATATTTTTTTCGATACGCCAGTCCAAAGCACATTTCGTCTACTCGAATATCCGACCAATGATTTGTTTTACTTTGAGCTTCTCCCTACTTTTGACAGAATTTCGACATCAAGTTTGCTCAGCCCCATTTCGAAGATGAAAGTTCATTTCTGGATTGACTTGACTTTCTCACGATGACTTTCGTCTTTAAACACGAACTTTCTGCGGAATTCAATCCTTACTTTGAGAATAAGCCCGACAGAGTTAGGTTGCTCTGAAATTAACAAAAGTGACATATTTGGTTCATTTTAACATTGCCTAAATCCAATACGACCCAATTTCATGTCTTATCAATATTTGCAATCCTTTCGATATACTGACGGGTTGTTCCGCTTTACAATGATGAGTATTTTTAATTTTTAATCTTTGAAATGATCACGAGCTATGACTTTAAGTAATGAATGTGATTTAGCCTTACTTAGTGGAAGTAAATAAAAATACTTTTAGCAGTTTACACATCTGAAAAGTTCTTATTATATTGCAGAATAAATATACTACAAAAAAATTCGATACATTTAGATTTATCCGGTAGCATGTACCTTATATACTTTGCTGAAGTTGGAGATAAAATCCAGTACTGGAAACTAGTAAGTGTTTTAATTTACTTCAGAATGGACTCTCATATCTTCAACAATTATGAATTCCTGCAAATGAATCTTTATTCTATGTTTCTAAAACGTATTCAAGTGATATAGATGATAAAAGTAAAGTAGCAAAAATACTTACACTCCTGTAAAACGAAATTTGTATTTCAGATAACTATTTTCACTAGCTTTTTAATGAGGAAATTGGTTTTCATGCTCTCACGATGCTCTGTTAGAGTCTCAGTATTTATTAAATTCATTTTAATATTTTCCCCCGTTTCATTCATTCCGTAGGAGGTATTCGAATTTTAGTAGTATTAGTAGTACTAAAAGTGCTTTGGCAGCTGCTACTTCTCACGTTCGCCCTCATTAAGTTTCAAACCTGGGAGGAACCGAAATTCTCAATAGTAAACGCTGATGAGCGAATTTTAAAACTTAGCACCCTCCTCTTTCAAGATTGAGAGTATATTTTAAACGTAAAAGTCATTACTTTACTTACTTCGTCTGCTATCTCCGTTCAGGGTGTAATTCACATCGTAATGGATGTCCGTGATGTGCCAGAAATAACCTGAAACAGAAGAAGATATTTCAAACACCAAACACCATGTACCAAACACATACCTACAAATCATTCACCATTCATTGTCAGTTTAAACTGGTCCTGGAGTAGAAAATATAATTTTTGACTACACGTTTTCTTTTTGGCTAAACATTTCTTTCAAAGCCATACCATTGGCAGATTAGACACTCAATTTTTATCAATTTTATCGCTCAAACGATAGAACAACTACAGTGACATAACGAGAAAATTCTTGTTACCCAGGACTCAAAACTGGGTAGCACGAATGGCACTGGAGGAGTAGTGTACTAACCATTACTCTATCCGAGGTTGGAAAACACTTAAATGATCTTACCTCTTAGGTTTCTTAAATGACAGTGGGAATGCTTTGCCTTAGACAATTTTATATCGATTTTCTTTGTACCCATTCGTCGACCTTGCTATTGGACTTCAGAGCTAGCATATTTCATGTCTCCATGATTTATTTTAATGTGGCTATAAATGTATTAATATAACCGTATTATTTTAGTATATAACTAACACATTTTTTCCTGTATAATAGTATATACACCCTGTATAAAAACTAATAAGAGTATAAGAGTTGAAAAATATAGAACAAGGAAATATTCCTGTATGCTAAATATATCTCTAATCATAATTACGATGAATTATACTACTTACTTCTTGTTTAATATGTCCTAAAATTTCCCAGAAAAGAGTTCGTAGGATTTAATTATCTACTGAAGATACTTTTAGAAAGATGGACTGGATAGCAATTAAATAATTTATTATGAACGTGTGTGCATATGCGTGTATCTCTTTCTTGTGGATAAGTTTCAAAGGGGAGCGCAATATCCTTTAGCGTTGAGAATTCGCTTCACGTACCGGTTTGATGAGATTCGAAGCAATAATTTGCTGCGACAGCCAAGTGATTTCTATGAGAATAATGGTACAACGCTTTGAAACAGTATGTCAAAGGAATTCAAGAAGAGAGATGCTTCCTTGCGGCAACATGTGAATCAGCTTTATGGCTAACATCCTACGACCTTGCAAATAACAAACTTTTAGTACATTAAGCTAACCCTGTATCAATAATCAACATAACTGCATTCATGTGTTTACTAACCTGACACTATGAATTACTTCGAACGAAGGATTTTTACGGAAAATGTGCTTACAGTGGCATAAGAAACACTTCCTAAAATTAATGTATAACTAGAATTTTTCACAGTAGATACATTTGAATAGATCTGATTCGAATTTATAGGAAATAGTCCATTGTATAACCTAAATATTAACCTACAATTCTTTAAGTTTTAATGTTGGATAGGCCCTAAACTTGTGCTTAATATCTTCCGGTGGTGATTCATCGTCCCTGAAATAGACTGTAACTTCCTGATTTATTGATTTTGACGTTGAGATTGGCTCTGCTCTATAATTCAAGATGCACTCTCAAATTTTCTGTGTCGATGGATCCAACTTCAACAACAATTAATCAGATAATGCACATGAATGAAAATACTTTCGAAATATTTTGAAAATTCCTATGGAAATTTGGAAAGAAAACACCATCGACATTGTTTTCGCATTTACTATGATACGCATATGGATAAGTACAACTAACCTTGGTATCCAAGGGTATAGATACATCATCCATAGGCTCTTTTGTATATTTTCTGATTAGTGGAGAATATATATTTTATATTAATTAATCGCGAAACGTTTGAGAAATCCTTAAAGATTTTTAGTTTTACTGTGGTGAATAGTTATTTCGAATCTTCTTATACAATATGCTTTACTAAAATATATTTCACGTTATTTTCATATTTCAGTCATATACCGTTAAAACAGATACAGTAACTAATGTGTACTTTTCATTTGAAATATGTCAACATTGATAGGTGACTCGTGAAATTGAGCAATACTTTTTATTCCGCATTAAAAAAGCAAAATTATATCATAGCAAGTGGTATACATTAAGAAGTTTTTTTAGAAGTAATTAACTCCGTATGTCGGTAAATGTTTCATGCAATTACATTACAAAATAACCAGTGGTTGTTCTGGATTTGCTCAAGAAAAATTTCATACATAGATGTGGACATCTAATTAAATAGGAATAAAGATAGCAATGAGTCCACAATTATATCAATATAGTAGCAGCTGTAAAACAATAGTGTTAAATAAATTACTTAAATTTCACAGAATAAAATGAATACACAAAAGCGGAATTTGATGGTATTTTGTGGTGACCTATTGTTATGAGAGCATCTACATGGAAAAAGAAGATGAGAATTAGAAGGAATAATAGGGATTAATATAACGTAGCATCAAATAATTCACTCGGATGCTACTTGAGAGTATAGAAGACAGTTCATAGTAACTATGAAACATAGTATCATTACTGAGCATAATTTCTACTAAAAAATATCTGAAGAAACATTTTCTAACAAGCAGAAAAACAGAAGAATAATGGAAACTTATATTAGACAAAAGGGAATTAAAAATATTTAACAGGAAAATGTGAGCTGATGATGAACGATATGAAGTGCCTAGGAACAAACGAGCTCTAAAATAGGGTTGGAGAATAATGTTTTTCACTCTTCCCACATTGTGGTACGGAAGTAAATAATCGCCTTACCGCTGCCTCGCTGAAGAAATATATTATCGCGGGGTAGGAAATAAGGAAACAAATAGGATGAACTGCTGTAATTACTCACGTATAAAATAAACCGTGCAGAAAGTATCATGAGCGTCATGCTTCATGTTAATTAAAAGCTTCATCATCAAACATAATCATTCTTCTCAAACGAAACTCATTCTCAAAGAGAGAGAAACTCAATTAAATAAAAGCTTCTCCTTTAACATGTATAACAGAATTCAGAATGCATTCAATAGCTGAAAATTCAACTGATTTAGCTGTAGATTAGAGATCGCTCATTCATTAAAAATTTTGGAATTTGTTAAGGAAATGTTTTAATGGTAATTAAAAATTTCAAGTACTCTTCATGACTCTAAGACGATTTCTGATGGTAGTAATTCTATATAATTTCGTCTTAAGTAAGCAAGCAAGTAAAGTCGTCGATTATTTGTGAAAAGAGATTTCACAANCACAAAGAAGGGGGGTGTGAAAAACCTGCACAAACCTACTGAGAGTAATGACTAAGAGATTTAGAAACAGAAAGCTGGAAAAAATATATAGCCTGAAAATAAGAACATGACAAAAAAAATACATAATACTGCCTTAATAAGTTTTCACTGACACTAAGTTTCGGTAAAGTTTATGATTAGTCATTGAACCGAGTCACTAGTATCATATGCCCTTAGGAAAACAAACATATATGCTAATATTACACACTGAGAATACTTAGAAAATACAACTAATTATAGAAAACGCCGGTATTATCAATAAAGATCAAGCAAAATTTGACTATGACACACTAGCTTACATCATTAGAACAACTTGTCTTTTATGCACAAATAAAATAGTAATTTACAGCCTCATTGTGGAGAAAATGCTTCAAAAGGTTCCAAACATATACATAGGAAAAACATTCATTTCGGCGTCTAATTGATTGAAAGTTGATCATATCGTCACTTAAGTAATCCACCTCTTGAATATCCTAGAGCTCTTTTCGATCAGCAACCATTGTACATCAGAGATTAATAAGGGATAGAATACTTCAGATAAGTCACAATCATCCAAATGTCTTACTGCTACAGTATTCTCTGAAAAGGCTGACCCTACGCGAATTTAGTATCCATTCTCAAAGCGTCGCGTTCGAATTAATTCGGTGGCGTTCCATGACCGGGATCGAATCACAATCCCTTGACTCCTCATCCATCCCGAGAGAAATGCAGACGGGCATTGACGCCACGTTTAAGCTCACGGAATTAGCGTCCTGCGGCCATATAGGACGGACGGCGGAGGATTACAATTCATGACGTCATCCGTAGGGACCTATGCTATGGAGTAGTCACACTGGCGAATTCGTATGAACTGCCCCGTTCAATAGATCGTAGATAGTGGGTTAGTTCAATTGTTATAAATTCGTATACGCGAAACGAGAGACTGCGCCCCTGTTACTATATAAGCTGCTCGCTGACGACGATAAAGGAGATGTACGGCAGCCAATTCTGCCAACACAAATGGTGAGGCTTACAATATCTCTTTTTTGCACTTATGGGAAATATACGAAATTATACCATGAAGGCATAAAAGTTAGCATTCGAAAAATAAAAATAGAGGCGTTACATCCGCTGGATATATCGAATATCTGGCGAGATAATTTATGGCCAGTTGAATGCCATACATAAGTTTATTTTTTACACTGGTAAATGCGATTAAAACTAGAATAAAATTCAAACTACTAAACACATGCGAATATATCGCATCAGTATTTTGTTATTTTGGAGGGAGTATACCTGTAGTATCTCCGTGCGAAATTCTGCTTGTTAGAAAATAAATTAAATGTGAAGGAAGCTAAAATCATGGACCAAAACAAATACCATAGCTGTTTTTCGGCCTGTGGCCGGGGTTCATGCACCGATGATGAAGGCACCATGACAGTGAAATATCGTGCACTTTCCCTCTTCAAGGGTATACAAACATTTTCAAGCACGTTATCAACTACTGAAAAGCCCTGAGTCTGTGTCGTTTAATCATAAATATATAGTTGGAAAACTATGCTATTTTATCGCTGACAAGTTCATAGAAATGGTTACGGGGCCTCCCGTAAAGTCAATTGGGAGGCGCGTTTGTCTAAGGTGAAAGTGATCCCAATTTTGATTCCTGGTGGATGCTCATATGTGTGACCTTAGTTGTCGAAGCATTATGTAAAAACACTACTATATTATTAAACCCAGTATGATAATGTGCAGTTAGAAAAGAGTTTAACCAATCAGCAATTTAAGGCCCAGTATCGTTATTGTTTGTTCGAGTTAAAGTTAAGATTATAGCTAATTACCACTGTATGATGGATTAGCCATGACCTTCACTTTAACTCCAACAAACCATACTAATAGCGGGCCCTAATAGAAAATTATTTTTGAGTTAAGGAATACCGCCATGTCAACCCTAGTTTAGGTCCGGTATTATAACGTATTCCTAAAATGGACTTAAACTGACATGACGTCCACTTTAGGGCCTGTTATCATATCGATTCGTTAGAGTTTCGGCTAACTTATAGTCAATCCCCTACATATGAAATGTATCAACATAGGTATTAACTGTAATATTCAATTTAAATATAAAAAGACATTTACATACCGGAACATAAAGTGAAATATTAGTGAAAGTCAATGTTAACTATACATTGTAATACGGGCCATGGCGTCCTCAATTTATTTTCAACAAAACAAATAGAAAATTTATTTTCTTAGATGCATGGAGAAATAAATCACTCTAAGATATATGGGTAATGAATGTACGATATTTCTGTAATTTTAACAATCATAATACGTTTTAGTAGAATACCTAAGGATTAGCTGAACCCTTTTTAATATTTCATAACATTCAATCATCCGGGGAGTGCATCTGTCCCATCTCTTTAATTCAACACAATCTTAGGAAATAAATCTGTATTGTATAAATTGCGGCGGACATACGACCTAGCTTCCTTTTCATAGTTTCCAACAACAAATTGCATTCCGGCTGAAAAATTCAACTGCTTGGTTTCCTCACATTTACCGGTTAACATTCAACGGAGAATAAATTGGAAATATCTGCCACTTTGAAATTTCAGGAAAATGGTTCCATCATTTCCAAAGTTACTCGATTTTCCTTGTTCCGGAGGCGAGGCCGAGATCCAATTTCTTTTAATTAGCTGTTCATTAGCCGCCGACTCTTCCATTTTCTTCCAATCTATCAACTCCTCACCCGGAAACTGTTGCGATGTCAATTAAGTTTCTTGCCCTGGCTGATGAAAAAAGTCAGGAAATGGCTCGTCTAATGAAATTCCCCGTCTCTTGGGAAACAAGGTTTTTAGAAAAATAAACATTTGCAGGTAAATAAGTTTAGTTGGCCCTTTTTTAGTATGTGATGTACCAGTTAGTGCGTGATCGATAGCCATGTTTTAAACAATACAAACCATAAACGATCTGTTGTTATGTAATGCAGTTGGCTGTTGGAATCACTTTTCACGTCTATTTATTAACCTAAAATCACAGTCGGGTTGTGTGTACTAAATTAAATCATAGCATAAAATAGATGACATACTGGAAGGGTGCCCATAAATGTCTGAAAGTGGCGTATTAATTGAAGAATTGTCCTTTAGTTCCTTGCAAGGGTGCCGTGGAAGGTAGATCAAACCTCATGGTGGAAAGAATAGAGAGCCTCTAGTCTGTCCGCCATGATCCGATATATATGAAATATATAAAATGCTAGGAATAGCATACTTATGGTACTGGTGTTAGGCGTAGGTACACACGTATGACTCATGTTTGCGTCGTAGATGGCAAGCGAACTCTCGTATACGTTCTTCACTAACTGACAGGTGGCGCGGGCGTAAGCATTTCTCAAAATCAACGTATGTCATTTGTTATCTCTTGGCTATTTCCCCAATATTGCAACCCTTTTAATTAAGCTTGTCTACGAGTATTGGAATGGAAAGGGTGCGGCGATCCAAATTTAGAAACAATACTGTTTTATATTTCGGTACTACATCTACATAAGTACCCTGCAAGCCGCCTTCCGGCGTGTGGCAGGGGGTGTAAACACCAAGAGTATAATTACTTCTTTAATTTATTATTATCGCGTATCGTTCGCGGAAAAAAAGAGTCTCTAAAACGACTTGTCCTCGCGTCTATTTCTCTTATTTTACGCTCACTGTCGGATCGGGCAAAGTAGCAGGGGGGTCGCATAATATCAATTACGTCATCCGAAAATGTATTTCCTCTGAATTTATCTAACAATCGCAGCCTAGCTTCTAATCTCCTTTCTTTCAAGGATTCCCAACCTGCGTCTGTGAGCATTTGCGTTACACTTGCTTCTCTATCGTAGCACTTTTTAACAAAACGTATCGCCTTACGCTGCACTTTCTCGAGTTCGCGAGGGTTCGTTTCATCCGCTGGGTCCCATATACTCGCCGCATATTCCAGATGGGGCCTAACTAACGTGAAATAGCATCGCTCTCTAACTTTTTCATCGCATCTACCTACAATACGCTTCATAAAACCGAGCTTTTTAGTTGCTTTCAAATAGTTCTCCACCCTGATAATACTATAGTTCTCCACCCTGATAATACTATAGTTCTCCACCCTGATAATACACAGAGAAAACGATTTGCATCGGAACGAATAAAAATTCCAAACCACAAGATTGCATATAGATAAGCTCTTTCGCCACACATATAACTCCGAAGGTGGTTGCGAGTTAATGGCTGCGGAGCGTAGTAATTGCCTTGAATGACAATGATGTATGGGTTAACAGGTGAGTCAAACTTACCCCACTAACCGCATCTGAGAATATTCGAGGGAGCACAAACACATTCATTCCTTTCTTAGTATTAACAGACTGTTTTTAATCTAATCATGACTTAGTACATGAACCTGAACTTAGTCTCGAATGCCCTCGAAACTTATCTTTCCCTTACCTAATTCTCCGATAAGCATTCATCACTTCAACTGCTGCACCGGAATAAAAGTACGTAACTCATTCTGTTGGTATCTCCCGTCGAGTTCCACCTACTATACATCACAGCGCTAAACAACGACCTTTTGTTGGTTGTCTTCTCCGCTCTTCATTGTTGCTTGGAGACTGAAAAGATGATTAAGTGCGGCGAGAACCAGGGTGAGGTGACAAGATGGAGCAATGATAAATAGGACTATCTCACCGCTTGCTCTTACTCAATACTGTTTCCATTGAATCAAAGCATATAGGTACCTAATTCCTCGGGTGACAATTTACTACTTGTTCTCACCATTTAAATGGAATTACTACCACCGTATCTCAGGTAATACTCCATGATCGATGATTTAAAGAGTGGGAAATTGACAACATCCATAAATGCTACACGTCACGTACTTCCTGACATTTTATGGAAAGACAAAATTTAACATTTTCCTTATGTTACCGCAGTTAAGGGAGAAACATATAGAATTCAAATTAAAACGCCATTGTATTTGATTCTACAGAATCATTCGTAAAATACTTGAGAGTCGGTAGTAGAAATAGGAAGAAACACCAAAATAACGTAAACATTTAAGAGGTAAATCTGATATGATGAAGCTATACTTTGTGTAAGGGAGCCATACTAAATAAGGTACGAACAATTAACACTTCAGACCTGATGATGTCGATTCATCGACGAAACTAGTCGCCTGTGTGAAATAAAATATATCTGTGGAAGTTACTAAGTGTTCGTATCTTATTTAGTATTTAAGAGGTAACTGTGTATTTGACTACTGAAAATTTTATCCTTGGTACTGCAGATTTTTCAAAAATACTATATAGTATTTTAGCATAGTACTTTAGTACATGGCTAAAATTAATCTTGAACAGTACTTTGTCTACTTTTCAATTTATGTATTCCATACATAACCCGTGTATGTTAATCTAGACTGAAGGTGTTTCTGAATAGAGATATGTAGATATTGAAACTTACTCAGAAAAGAGCAAGGTATTAAGTACTTCCATCTTTTAAGATATCTGTACTCATTCCTTTTTTGACCGATGTAGCCGAGTAGTGCGTTTTAACTACAACAAACTCTTAGAACTCTTAATCGTAATGATAATAATAATAATAAAACGACTTTATTTCAGGGCGAGTCGTCTGAGGAAAAGGAAAGCGCAAACGATAAATATTTTCATGAAATATAATATATGATAAGATGATAAAACAATTGTATAAAATGACTTTGCCTCTTTCCCTGAAATTCTCAACATATTTACTGAGTCGTCTCTATCTAGAATGTAGATTGAATACACCCGTATTGTTTTCTTATTTAAGTACAAATAACATCAAATCAAAAACTTTATTTGTTTGAAAGTGTTTATCCGAGTAGAAAAAAATTGTATCTAAAGCCTTTAAAATATTGAAATTAAAAACAAACAGCAATAAAGCGGAAAATCTGAATTTAGAGCGTGTGTATAATAATGCTGTTATTCGATTATATGGCCATTGATTAATGCATGATTAACGGATTTTCTCTGGCTAAGTATATCAACTTGAAAATTGAAAGCATTCCAAGTATATAATCGCCAGAATAGATAGCTACTTCTGGTTGTTTAATCCGCAAAACATTAGGGAAGCCAACATCATTTAGAGTTATAAAGGGATATCGGCGTTTATACTCCCCCAGCTAAAGGCCAATGGCACCTTACAGGGTCAGTATGTAAAAATTGAAAAAAAAAGCTTTATCCTCAACGAGCTGAGACTCTAAAGGATGGAGAGATAGATTCGAAATTAAGTAAAAAATTCAAGAGATATCTGAAGAATACGTTACAATGGAAAACTGCGAACGTTACCCGCGTTTCTTCAGGAAATATATAATGTTTTATAGTAAGCTAGAGAGGAAAAGGCGAATATTGTATAATTTAATACTCAGTAACTCCTGCAGCTCCAAAAGCTAACGACATAATGGAGGAGACGTCAGAGAAACTGCTCGGCGAAAGGAAATGATTTGTGGGACGAAAATATTATTTCTTACGGAGAACTGTAATTTAGCGGCAATTTGTCGCAGCTTTGCCCTTAAACGAGTCTCCCTCAACCGTTTCATTCACTCTTATTTACGAGTTTGCTTGGTATTCATGTGGATATAATCCGCTATAAATTCTAAAGCATAATGATAGAGTGGGGAAAAGATGTGGTTTGGTTTAATAAATGGATATTTTCCATATTGTTCCTGGATAAAAGTCCCTCAGTCGGATCAACAGTTTACTCGCATTCTGATTTATTACGGCAAGAATGGATACCTCAGTTTACTTCCGCAGCGGGGAAATGGAATTAGAATTCCACGTAGACAAGGAGCAAATCTTTTGCATTTTAATGAATTTAAAGATGGCGACCTTAGGTGAATCCTAGAGAGGACAAAATTTTTATTTGAGATCGTATTTATATGATTAATTATTAAACCAACAGATAATCAAGATGAAACCTCATCATATGGGGTAATGCATTTGAAAACGTCATTGGGAGATACAAAATGTCATCCATTGCTACAATAAACAATTGCAGATTTTTGCATGCATATCATTATAAGAATAATGAAACGACTTTGTTAAAGGAGAGGACTATATAAGTTTTCCTTAAAGATTCTGTTCTATTATTTTTTCAACCCCAACTGGTAAACAACGATCACTATCTGAATTCTTTATTTTTATCTTCCGGGATTTAAAAAAATGAAAAACTATCAAAAGAAGCCAATGATGATATATTACTTCATCCCAATCGTGGATGACTGTTCAATCATCACATATACACAAGTATTACAAGAAACCTCTTGGAAATTTTTATGAGAATGAAACTGTAGTGTCTTATGAAAGGTAAACAAAACGAAACAAATTAATGAGAAATAAGACTCGGGAAGTTTTCCGTAAGAAGTTTATTGATTATCTCGTGAGTCGATAGAATCTTCGATGAGATCTGGCTAGTTTGCGACCTGAAAGGTTTTTAATCTTTGCTGAGAAAAGTTACGAGAGTCGATAAAGAAGATAAATAGATTGGGGAATGATCTGGTCGGAAGGACGATAGAAAGCGTTTTGATTGAATCCGAATGCAATTTCGAAAATGTGGAGGA
Organism: Ladona fulva; assembly: GCA_000376725.2. Classification (NCBI taxonomy): domain Eukaryota; kingdom Metazoa; phylum Arthropoda; class Insecta; order Odonata; family Libellulidae; genus Ladona; species Ladona fulva. The sequence continues at coordinate 30,191 of KZ308921.1, read as the reverse complement.
AAATAAAAAGATTCTCTCAAAACCTAGTAGGAAGTATCAATTCACCAATAATGAATATCATTTCTAACTGTCAACTTCAAACTAAAATCCTAGTACTTTTTTCCAAAAGACAGAAGACCACAGAATAAGAATGGAAAATAAGATTTCTGGAGTATTCTTACTGATTTTTCAGTGACCAAAAATTCTGACGTTTCTGGACCAATATGGGAAGGGTTCCGCTTGAATCAGGAAGTTGAAGCAGCTTACTTGATTGGTGAATACTCAGTTGGAAAAACAGTCAAAGAAGGAAGATTTTTTTTCTAGCGCATTATTTTTCAGGAAAGGTTGATTGGAAATCTCCAGACTCTCATATAAACCTTGCGAGAGTCTTGGGAATTTAACATTAAGAATACATTCTTAAATCCTACAAGGTTCCTATAAATTCGGTAGTTTCAGAGTGCCAATGTGTGCTAAAAGGACACACGAAGGAGCAGCATGTCGGCAGAGTCAGGTTCCGAGGTACAAGAGTGAGACAGCAAGACATTAAAAGAGAGCAAGAAAGAGACCGCACGCATACTTGGGACGAACTTTGCCAATTTGGCGAAAACTGTGCGTAAAAGAGGAGAGGCGAGAATACATTTGGACGGGGAAGGAGCATTTTCACCCTCAAGGAGCGGTGTTAAACAAGTAGAGCGTTGATGAATGCAAGGACAACGTAACGGGGGAGCGGCGGGTTAAGCTGAAGTACAGAATAGAGCTAGAGAGCTTCCAAGTTACACAGCATATGTAAAGGAAGTTTAAAGCCTGATGTGAGAAATGAAAATGATGAAGAAACCATTTCTCTAGGAGAGTAAGAGTACATGACTATGCAATCCTGGTAACTAGACACCTACGTGTTATCTATTCGCTTTTGGTAGGGAAGATTAACATTAAATTCACGAGCAAAAATAAAAACGCCAAAGTCAAATAGGATTCTTGATTTCAGAAATGTGTGTATTCAGCGTGGAATGTCCTATAAAAGAAAATGAAATGTAAACAAAACTCTGAACTTTAATTCTAGATCTTTCGCATTCATTCATCTCCTAATCATAGCATGTGAAGAAGAACTGTTTAATTATACATTTCAATATAAATAGTGGTTAAAACAAATAGTGGACAAAGCCTCCATCCTCGGAGGGTCTGCTTCCGGAATGTTTTTAAACCTCTAATTCATATACAGCCGTGTTCCAACCTTCTTTTTCTTACTCAATTTGAGATTGGCGTTTAATGATGATGCATGTATAATTACCGGTCAATTTCGTTAATATCGTAGAGCCTTATGAGTAACTCGAAAAGTAATTCGGTAAGTGACTAATAATTAAATTATTTGAATAAATACAGTAATGTAAACCATCTGCGCTTCTTTGGGTTATACAATTTAAAAATGTAATCTCTCTTACTCAAAAAACGAAAGGAAAATGAATGTTACCCTTATCAATTTCTCACCTCACACGACCCAGTACACAGAAAACGTACTCTTTAGCAATCTCTAGGACATTAAAGAAGCACTTAACAACAAAACAACTCAACATGTAAAATTTCCATCTTAAATTGATTAGACTGGTTTCGTTACGGAGTATATATACTTCATGTGACTTGCAGGATATCAGATTATCGATAGAAAGCTGTTTTCTTCGTACAGAGAGTTATTTTCTGATTTGTTACGTATCACTTGAATCTATCAACCTAGTTTAAATCAGTAACGTTTTTAGGTAATAGATCGGTCAACTCTTCATGGCAAATAAACAAAAATCTGGAATTCGGCTTTCACTCCTTGTGGCCCTTTACTTCCATTCAAAAGTGGTATATAAAATTGATAAAATATAATATGTTAATTGCATAAACGACTTATATCAACACATAAGTAAAACGATAATAATATGAAGGAATAGGAACCATTTATATTCTCAAAATCTAAAGCCTTTATCAACATCTGATTTTGTGCATGTGAATATCGATTCTCCGGTTCTACGAATTTTGCAGAATTCATTCGCATTTACGAGTATATCTGCCAATAAAGGTATTGCAAAATATCTACGTATTATTCTTTATTGCAGCTTATATCTCTGCACGTCTTCTTCTTCATCTATGGCACTACAACCAACCCAACCCAGTGTGGGTTTTGGCCTTCTGTAGAGTTTTTCGCCATTCCTTTCTTTTTATTCTACATCTACATCTACATTAGTACCCTGCAAGCCGCCTTTCGGCGTGTGGCAGGGGGTGCAAGCACCATGAATTTACTGAATTTACTTCGCTAATCTATTACTTTCGCGTATCGTTCGCGGAAAAAATGGAATTCTTGTATGGATTCGTTTTAGCATCTATTTCTCTGATCTTTCTCGCAGTGTCTGAACGGCCTATGTAACATGGGGGGCGCATTATGTCAGCTACATCATCTACGAACGTGCTTTCTCTAAATTTATCAAGGAGATTTAGTCTTTGTCTAAACCTTCTATTTTCTAAAGATTCCCATCCTGCGTTCTGAAGCATTTGCGTTACATATTGCATCCTCTCAAATTCCTCACTACAACGACATTCATATCGGTGTTCACACTGTCCAGTCACCATTCCTTAGGTCGTCCACGGCTCTTGGTGCCATCTGGTTTTCCCATGGTTAGCCTTTTAGGAATTTGGTCATTCCCCATACTTGTTACATGTCCGGCCCATCGCATTCTAGAAATCGTTCTATTTTTCATTATATCTGGCAATGAGAAGCTCAAAATTATATCGTCTACGATGCAGACCTTGATCATTTATTTGCCCATAAATTTTTAAAAGTATTTTCCGCCCAATTGCCCCCAGTATTCTTTCGTCATTTTTGTTCATCACCCAGGTCTCTGAACCATATGTCAATAATGGTCTTATGAGAGTTTTGTATAACGTTATTTGTGTTTTTCTATTGATAGTTTGTGCCTTTAGTTGTTTATGTAGTCAATATGAACATCTATTTGCCATGATAATTCTGCGCTGGATTTCTTCACTCGTATTGTTCGTGTTGTTTAGAAGAGAACCAAGTTAGATGAATTTCTCCAGTCGCTCAAACCTATATTCACCAATTTCTATATATGGAGATGGCAATTGTGGGGGTCTTTCTAGACAACCAAATACTTAGTAGACACGCAGGCGTGTCTACTCTTTAATGTTGTCCTGTGTCTACTAGGCCTAGTAGTGCGTCTCCTTGCCGAAGTCCATATTTCGCTTCAAAGGAGTCTGAGTATTCTTGCTGTATCTTTACGCAAAAAGGCATGTTTGTCATTCTCTTCTGGATTAGTTTTATGATCTTTTTGGGAATTTCAGACGCTTCCAGAGCCATATAAGTTTCCTCCCTTTTAAATCGATGAACAGGTGATGTGTCTGGATATTAAATTCAATAGTTTTTTTCATCAGCTGTCGAATGGAATGGATATGGTCTATAGTTGATTTACCAGCACGAAACCCACTTTGATAATCACCAATCATTCCTTATGTATAAGGCGTTAATCTTTCAAATAATATGTTTGAGAAAATCTTATATACAGTATTAAGAAGGGTAATTCCTCTATATTCCTCTATATGATACCTGTTGTCCAGTCTTTGGGCTTACTTGCCATACTCCTTATATGGCATATTAATGTATGAATATATGTATTCAACTCATATTTAATAGAAGAAGAAATTGAAAGAGAAAAAGTCTGCCGCAGCCGGGAATCGAACCCGGGTCTCCCACCGGGCGGGTGCTCTGTCCTCTAAGCTACCACAACAGAACGATCCCTCCTTCAATTTCGTGGGCTATGATGGGACTGGTGTACTGCGGAGGGTCCATCGAAGATGGCTCCAAACTCCTGCGCACACGTGGGACATCAAAGATGCCACCTAACCATCATAGCAACTTCTAACTGGTTCTCACATGCTTTGAAGTTATAAAATTAACTGCTAAATATCATATGCCATAAGAATAATATATGAGTATGTAGTAGTTGGACTATAAACTAGGGTTGCCATAGGCCTGTTTTTTTTAACTTCTTAAATAAATAACGTAATGAAGCTTATGTATTTTAACGTGTCGACTGAAATACATATGATTTTAAGCAAGAAATGACTAGAAAACGACTTACTTCAACTCAAATAATCCCAAATAAAGAGATGTCGAAAAAAGAAATGGTAGTAAATGAAACCTGGAAACCTTTCCAAAAGTTAATCTCATCGCTTCAAAATAAGGGCAATATCTGTTGGTTAGCCAGAAGACGTTTGATAAACAATCAGACGTGTGAAATACAGTGAAGGCATCCTCATGGAGGTGGGTTTGCATGACTTGTAGATCCACAAAGTGTATTACAGCTAAATCTTCTCTAAATTTGTGTGTTTAATTACCGATAATTATTTATTTGATTCCGTTTATTGATGTTTTTGGTTAATTTTTCTAATTTATGTTTCCTTTCCTTAAACATATGTCATTTCGGTTGATATTCTGTGAAGTTGTTCTTTAAAATTTTTTATTCATTAAAATGATTTTCCAACTAAAATTTTAATTCATATGTCGTTACAACGTGAAAATAAAATCTGAGTGCTGTTGAAAATAAAATCTGAGAGTCGATTGATGCTGTATAATCGTGCGTATTCTTAAATTATGTTTCAGGATATAACTGAAGGAACAGCCAACTCTCCAATGACGTCACGGTCGGTTCGAATTCCGCGCCAATGTCGGGCCACAAAGTAAAGTCTACTTCTGCTCGTCTTCTCTCGTCCGAACCGGTTGGTTAGGGGACAGGGCGTCCGCTTCCAACGCTAAGGTTCGTGGGTTCGATTCCGTTCGCGGACACTTTCGGGATTAGAGGGCCGCCCACCCCACCGGAAGTTTTTTCAACCATCCTAACTTCGCATCAACGGAAAACTATCGGAATCTAGCCCAGTCTTTAGTGTTGGGGGCGTCCTAAGTCCCCGACCCAACCCTCGGACCCGCTGGCGGGCGGCAATATCATTCATCTTCTCCATTACTTTTCCGTCTTTTTTTCGGGTCATAAAAAATTAAGTTAATGGCAATTAGTAGTACCACTTATTATTGCTGCACCGCCGAGTCCGAACTATTGCAGATTTTAGAAGCGGACGATTCTTTTGCAGCAAGAAATAACGATGAGCCACAAAAGAATCGCCCGCATATAAAAAATAGCTCGAAATCGGCGGTGCAGTAATTTGGAAAACGCTGAATAAATTCACCAAAATGCTGGAAAAAATCACATTAATTAATTAGTGTAACATTAACATACGTAAGATTAGTAACATATACCGCAAAAAATGCTATTGAAAACACTAAGATCGTTAACGCGATTTTCGATTTCATTCGGATTTACGAAAATAAATCAAATAGATTAATTAGTTTAACATTAACATACGTAGGATTAGTAACACATACCGCAAAAAATGCTATTGAAAATGCTAAGATCGTTAACGCGATTTTCGATTTCATTCGGATTTACGAAAATAAATCAAATATCACGCGAAATATGTATTATGATTCGATAGAACGATATTTGGCTACATGTTTTTGCAATATTTCATAAAAAACTGACTCAGGTATAACTGGAGCGCAATCGAAGAAAATGCTGAATTAAGTTTATATTAATAACTAAGCGAAAGCAAGGCCTATTCGAAATTGGCGCTTCACTAAGTTAGTCAAATACGTACGTAATTACCTTTCTAAGAAGAAGTGGAATGAAAGAAGGTCAGTGGTCAAATTTAGCTCTCTGCTGATACCGATAATCTGCTGTTTAGAGAGACAAATATTCTAATAGGGAATAAGTCCTCTTTCTGACTTCAGAAAACTTGTCTCCTAGTCTTAGATGAATGAGAATAGTGATGAAATTAAACTAGTAATTAATGCGAGAGACTTTTCTACCGAGATAAAAAGAATAACTTTCCGAATTACAGACTTCAATCTTCAGATTTTACCAAATAACATAGGGTCAATAAGCATAAATACTTTCAAACAGGTAACGTGTAATTATTCAAACATGGTTGCGTTTTGAAAAAATTATATTTACGAGAAGAGTTTCCCTTAAGGGGAGGATTGTGAAGGTCGGCTTGCCATTGAAGAAGTCTGTGAACAAGAAATAAGTACGTCGATTTGCTTAGAGGAAATGTATGTAATTTTCGTCGTACGCAGGTGCATTTTGTCACTCAATGGGAACACATTTCTCTAAATTACTGTAATTGCGATAACTTACCTCTTCAAAACGTTCCAAATACAGACAAACGGACGTATAATCACCCTATTCACTCTAAACGCGCCAACATCCCCCTGCCGACTAACCTTAGCTCCCAAAAATGTCCGCTAGGAGTCAGTTTTACGGAAAGGAGAACTAGTGGTTTTCTTAGTTAAATTGTACTGATAATGTATTACTTCATTCAGATGGAGTCCTAGCTGTTTAAAGACTTTCCCTCTGGATTTTGTTCCTTACACAAGCTTCATTGACCTTCGTTGGTGAATATACACGTGAAATTTAACTGCATGAAGTACATGTTTGACTTATTTCGCAAAAAAGAGATTTGTGGTAAAGGGGAAGTAGGAAGGCAAACAGGTGTTTAATTTTAATGACATTTATCCCTCGAAATCCCTATTTGAATGTACGGCGTGGTTTTTGTGGCGGGCAATGGGCAGTATAAACTTTCCGGTAAACTTGTGGTGAACAAGTGTGCAGGGGAATATTTCTCCTGCCACACATGGGAATGCACCATGACTCAATTTCCCTAATCTACTCCTTTCGCGTATTCTTTGGTAAACAAAGCTCTTAAAACGACTTGTTCTAGCATCTATTTCCCTCGTTTTCCTCGCAGTTCTTTCCTTCACAATGGCCTGTGTGACTTCACGTCTTCCCACGTATCTTCCTCAGTGTTCTCATGGAACCCGGAATTTTGGTCCGCAGAGATAACAACAATAACAATTAATTATGAGAAATCTCAGCCTTGCCCAACAACCAATTTATCGCGTGTCGTTACTAAATCGTCGTAGCCGCCGCGGACCAAATCTCCGCGGACCAAAGTTCCGGCTGCTGTTCTCATCTCCTCTGTTTCTAGTATTTGTGTTGTTTTGCTCGTTTCCGCCCGTGTCTCCGCTGCACGTGCGAGAATTGGTCACAAAACATATTAATATACTCTTGCCTTCATTTCCTTGTTTAGATATTTGTTTCTCCAAATGATATCATTCAGCCCATCTGATACTTTGGCAGCTTTTAATGCTTGATGTTTCACCTGATCTCTAACCATGCCATAACTTATAATGTTTATTCCGAGGTAATTGAAGATAGATAATTGCTCTATAACATTGTCCACTTCCAACTTACATCGCAGAGGCTCTCACAGGATTCATAGAGGTTTTGTTTTCTTATTGAAGGCATCAAAATTGGAAATCGGATGCTTTTTCTGAAAATAAAGTGAAGTAATTTTCTTAATATTATGAAATTATTTTCAATCGCACGGTTAGGAAAATATCATGAAGATCAGATACTGGGATGACATTAAGGAACGAAACTCTATGTTCTCCGTAGCACTTATTCTTCGTATAGCTCGATTTCAAGAAAAATAGACTTTGCACTATATGAAGGTTTACTGTATACTTCTTTTCCACCTATAGTGTATCGAAGTATTCATTTGAAGGGTGACACTTTTTCTGCTTGCTCTCTTTTGGGAAAACAAAGGAGCGGGGGTGGAAGGAGCGTTTAGTGCGCCGATCTCGCAGTGGGCGAGAAGGGGAGAAGACAAACGACAGTCGACAGGTGCTCTAAAGGGGAAGAGAGGAAAAGGAAGGGGTGAGTTGGGGGATATTCCAATCTCCACCGAAACAATAGCAGTTGCTCCTGAAATAACGCGGTAGAAAAATGGGACACGTCCAAATAAACATTTCTCCTTAAGATGATGTGATGGAGATTTTTCACTTTTACGAATTTCTCATCATCTAAATAGACGCTACACAGGTTGAAGAAGGAAACGAGGATTTCAAAATAGATAAACGTCTTTTTCTCTGTGAATTAAGTTTGGTGGAAGTTGATCTTGCTTTCGTATTTTGATTTGAAATTCTATTACCGATGTACGAATTAAATTAGGCAGTACGGTCCGTACAGTACTTTCCGCGATAGCGCAGTATAAAAATTGTCTAAAGATTTGTATTGATTTTAATGATTTATGATAGCGCTTACGTTTAATTGTTGTTCTTGCACTTCCGGTGCGTTAGGAACTCTTGATTGCAAATATCCTCTTTTAAGCATGAAATCGTGCAATTTAAACGTTAGAACGTTTTCCTTTTCGTAAATTGCTTTCTCTTTACACACAAAAACCGAAATTCCAATGAGAAACGAATGCTTTTGCAAATCTTACTTTAAAAGTATCCACATTATCATTATCATCCAATTGGCATTGTAGTTTAGTGATAAAAACACCAGCTCGGCAAGTGGACGACCTGGGCCTAAGTCTCAGTTATGTTAATAATTTTTATACCTGTTTATCCTTGGTGGGAATGATTACTAATCAATAAATTAAATAAATGATTCCTTTTTTCTGGTTGCGTGTATTCAATTGAATATTTATACACGTAGATACAAAAGAGAGTAGAAATGCAAATAACAGACCAATTTATTTACGAATGTATTATGTCGTTGAAACTAAATAATATTTGGCAATACAATGGCTGTAATATAAATGCATGGTTTATCCAAATATGTATATGATTAGAAGGGCTCTGAAATGAACGTTATCAACTGAGGTAACTCTGATTGAAGATGATCTCTACTAACAAGTCATATTCTCGTCGATTGAAAATATTACTCAGACGCTTTGAAACTGAAATTCATGGATATGTTTTAAATTTGTAGTTAAAACTAAAATTGACTGCTGGTAGAGAAAGCAGTTTCGAATCAGCATCCAAAACGCACAATTTGAAATAATCGTTTCTAACAGTTTTAAAAACGTGGGAATAAGACCTAATAGATGCCGTTCCTCAACTCGAAGTAAAAAGCGAAAATAATGTAAAGAAGAAGAAGAAGGGAAGGGTAGAATCTTGCCCACACGAAATATAGGCGTGAATTTGAAGAGTGCTGCGGTTACAGATTTAATGGAAAGAAAAAAAGTATATTTGTAAAAAGTCCGCACCACATTTGCGGTTTCTGCAGAAGCTATGGCGTGATGTTTTGAAACGTTGAGGAAAGAATTCAAAGAGAATAAAGGAAGGAAAAGAGCGTCACGCGATCGAAATTGGAAAGAGCAAATGGAAAATTCTGCTGCCTTGGAACACGTAAATCGAGTCTAGAGGGACGCGTGTGGACTCGAGGGAGATTGAAGTTTAAAAACATTTGTTCCGTGAGATGGAAGGAAGGTTGATGGAGTTTAAATTAATCATTTCAATGTTAAGGCCGATCAAATTGATGAGGTGAATTGCTTGAGGAACTACATGGAAAGTTAGTCAATAATTTACCAGGTTTATAATTCGTAAAAGAATTAATTTCGTAAATAAATTACAAGGTATTGTTTTATAAGGTCTTAAATTTAAACAATGAAAAATAAAAATATTACAAAAATTTACTAAGATGTAAATTTGTTAATAAACGACTAAAAAAAAACGCCAGAAAAATACCCGGCCTTTTGGGTAACTTGTAAAATAATGTCCTTTCTTTATGTGCTAAGTTTCTACATTATCAGGTCCCAATAATTCTTGACATTAAAAATTAAATTGAAAAAATTGTAAATTAAAATTACTCAATCCTCTCTTTATGTGGTGGAAAAAAGCAAGCCTTAGAAACCTCCGCGAATGTTAACCACACTTTGATAAATTAAGGCCACGGAATGCTTTGACCGTAAACGGTACTTAGTAAGAAAAATTTCGTATCTTTCAAATGCTATGTAAGAAATACTGTAACTCACTTTCAATACTACTTTCAGTAACATTTTATTCGGACGTTCTAACTTGCTTCTTTAATGTCAACTATAACAAACTTACCTACAGTTTCTGAAAACATTTAAAATGCCGTATTTCTCTCTTGTTGATGTTAATAAAGTAACGTGCCAACGATAGATGTAGAAATCTGATTACCATGACGACATTTATTACATGCCTACTGCTTCTGAAGAGTTGGTATCAGAAAATTTTTATCAGTTACTAGTGTTGATAACGTATTCGAAATTATCGAAATTTACCTCACACATTTCCCATAAAACATAAAACGAAAAATATCCACTCCCATTATGAAAATACTGAGTATTCAATTGCTCAGTATTTATAAATTTTTCCAACTTTCATATAAGAGAATCCAATCTTTCCTGCAATCAATTTCCTTCATTTGGGGATCGCCACCTACAGGGAAATAATAACAGATCAAGGTTAATACAAAAAGAAAAGAAAGTATAAGAGAGATATCCTCAGCAAAAATACCAGAAATACTCTTTAATTCGCTCTTCCGGCCAATTTCACGGATGAATTGAATTTTCAATTAACTGGAAGATCTGAGGGAAATCTTGGCCATAAGTAAAAATCCCTTTGTTATTAAGAGTAATCGGGAAAGCAGTGAGAGAGACTTAGAAAGAGACAAGGCATTAGAAGGATTAAGTACACGAAAAGGAGGAGAACGTCGAAAAGACGAAAAGGACATTGGGTTTCACAAAGAGATAAATGAAAAGTCTATGAATACATGAAAAAAATGAAGAGAATGCATTGTCCGAGCAGCGTTCCGTAATCCCCTTCAGGAATAAGTTTTTCATTTTTGAAGGACGGGAACGGAGTCAGGTGAGGTATCCCATTGCGGAGTTTTTCATTGTTGAAAAGTTCCGTTCACTTTTTTTCATTTCCCACTATAGGCGAGGATGCCTATTGCTTCTCCATTCAATTCTAGAAATTTCGCGAATTTACGACATCTCTCCATCGGTGGAAAGATAGTTCTTTTAAAGATAGAATCGCGTGCCGATGGATTTGTAGTTGGTAAGTATATTTCGTTAAAGACTTAAGCCTTTCTCTCTTTCCGAAGTTCGTAGGGGTTTTCAGAACAGGAAAACCAACATTTATGAAAGTTAATAAAATATCAAGTCAAAATAAAATATGTACAGTAACGATGTGCCTCAAAGTTTTAAATGACGAAAAACATATTTTCGAAAAATATGTAAATGTGTTTGTGGTTCTTGAAAGAACCAGGACCATTTCTACTTGGAAAATGTCGATGTTCCTTCAGTAAATTTAATTTATTCTACACAAAATATTACTGTTATAAATAACTTCTGGTCGTACTTCGTGGAAAGCCATCTAGAGAATAAGGAAAGACTTCGTATTTTTCCACACAATATATTTGGACGACTAGTTTCGGCTACTCGCCATCATCGAGTCAATGATACAAGAAATGTACACTCATTATATACCTTTACAAATTTTAGAGGGGATGTTAAAGAGAGGGGAAGGGGACATGAACGTTATTTCATTTGTTAGATTTTTCGCACACATTCGCCGATGATGGCGAGTAGCCGAAACTAGTCGTCCAAATATATTGTGGAAAAATACGAAGTCTTTCCTTATTCTCTCAAAATATTACTGTTTACTGTTTCTTACTGTTGCTATCTATACGAATTCTAATTATTCGGTAATATGAAATAGTTATCGGCCAGACTGTAAGATCACATTTGGCACTAACTACAGAATTGCTGAGATATATTATCTAAATCCATGAATTAGCACTATTCATTCTGATATTGACCAGTTCTGTAGTAGAAATTCTCATTTGTGTGAGGTTTTCTCGTACTTAAGCCCAACATAATCCTTTTTTAGACATATATTTTGAAATAAGTTCATTAAAGGAAAGTAACCGATCGTTAAAGTTGGAATCTGTATTCTGCAGGAGAGATAGTTATTTGGGAGATTCTACGGTAGATTAAAGAAGAACAACCGCCTACCACGCCCACCTTTTTGACAGGAGGCGCCGGACCTCCGATGCTTCGAACTTCGCGAGGAGGCATTAATCCAAGGAAGGCTCGTGGGCAATACTCCCCATATAAAATTCATTCTTCGCATCCAGACATAACTAATGCATGGGACGCTCTTTCCCTACTTCCGCTCGCAGAGAGGAAATCCAACCCGCGTAAGCGCCCCCGATGGAGACTTATCAGAAGAGCCCCGTCGATCCACTTAAAAGAGGCACGGGCTAGTGGTTTGAAAGGGGAATTTTGAAGTCTTGGAGGTGGCATGCGGGGAGGGCCATTGATTGAAGCATAGGTAATACATTTAGCATACATGAGATTGTGAATACGAAGTGCAGAAGTGTGACGAAATATTTACAAAGAAATAAAAACGATGGAATACCTGAGTATTATGATAATGACCCGTAGGAATCGCTATGATAGACCTAATGCTATGATGTATCAAGTAACATTAAATACAATTTCCCTTTTATTATAAAAAAATTAATCACTATCCCTTGTTCGGATGCAATTGCTAAACTTACTTTCGTCTGTTCTAAGAGCATCCCCGAGGGCACCGCAATAGAAATCGTCAATATCAACAATATATGTCTCAAGCTAAATTACTTCATTTCCGAAAGTCTTTTACCAACAAAAAGAAGTCAAACCTCCCTCGCGATGGGATCCTCCCTTAGCCCGCTTCTCGCAGAAATCTTCATGGACGACTGCAACCTTTTCAGCCGTGATAATAACATAACCAGACACTGTCTTTAATGGAGCAGACGCGTGTATGATATCATCTCTGTCTGGGATGCTTCAGACCGACATTTATGTGATTTCCTCTCTCTCCTAAACTCCCTTCATGATTACCTTTATTTCACCATAGAACCAGAATCTCAAGGCTCGCTCCGTTTTACTCGACCTTATCATTTCCTCCTGATTTCTCTCCTAAGTGGAAAACCGGATTATAGCATTTATAGAAACAAGGACGCACTTACACGGACCTCACCATCCCTTCCCACTCTTCCCGCACCTGTTCTCACATGTTAACTGCATTCCATAACATAATACACCGAGCCACCCACATATTTGTGTCTTCTTCCAACTTCCAACACATCTCATATCTTTACTCTCCGTTCTGTTCCATTGCTGATCTTGGTTTTCCTCCATACTTCCTCCAGGTTTATGGTTATTGATATATTCTGCAACTCGAATATTTAATGAGAAGTTTACTGGAAGCAGGTATTCACTGCAAAAGTTTGTATTAAATAGATTAGCTTACGGAGTGCTATTATGATAGCGGTATTTCTTATAATTTGCTTTAAAAGCATGTGTGGTTCCTCACAAAAAATCGAAGCTGGAACCGCTTTTACCATAATCAAATATGGTACCAATTTAGCTATCTAGAAGCTATCCATATAGCATAGATGCATTCATAGCCTGTCAAATGAGCATGAGAACCTCTTTAATTTAACAGATAGTTCATCAAGTGATAACCTGTTAATGCAGGCTGAATTTTATACACGCTATCATACTTTTCTCATATTGTGAGATAAATCACTTCAAAGGAATGTGTCTTCAATTAAATGTTTAATTTAATTAAATATATCTTGTTATTCCAATTTCATTAAGTACCATGTTGCTCAAATTAACGGTATATGACTGTAATGAAGATTAACAGAAGACAACATGTAATTTACTTTCATGGCATTAGGATCTAATGCTGCAATATTTGGACCAAGAGTATGAAACCACAAGAACTAAAACATGATTTGTACTTATTCGCCAAACCTCTGCTTAAAGACCTCGTACTCATCCTTCTGAGTTAAAGTTACTGTAACGTGGATTCCACCCTTTTAAAGACCAAAAGAGGCAAGGAATGAAGAGGAACTTGAGCGTTCAGAATGACCTCACTAAAATTCTTCCGCGTTTAACGAAAGAGAGCCCCACGAAGTGAAGACTTCGGGAGCGCCTTCTTAAGCCCAAAAAGAATATATGAGAAGAGAAAGATTGAAGGCGAACCCTCATCTTCTTCCCAACGTCTGTTCTCATGCATTCATTCTCATGAGAGATTCCCAGCACGTTCTTCTCCTGCGACACTTTTTCGGCCTTCCTCTCTCCCCATTCTTCAATACCTTCATCTTTCATCATCCTCAATATCTCTTCCTCACACTTCCGTCATAACATTTGTCTCCACCTTATCTCCTCTTCATATCCACTTCCGGTAATCCAATGTTCAGTCCGCTAATCCAACGTCTTCTCCCGAATTCTCCTCATCCCTTAATCGGCATTGCCACTTTGAAATGTTCGGCTTCGTTTCTTGCAGTTTTTCGCATCTCCCCATTTACTCCCATTAGACCATTAGAACATCACCTTGAACGTTCTGCTTGAGTGAAAAATTAAAGGTAGGAACTTAAATATAAATATATCTATTTATATCCTTAATAATTCCTTAATAAAGCCATAATATTAGCCTGCCTTTTATTTAACAATTTGTATCTACTTCTCATATCTATATCTGAAGGTATCAAGAACAAAAGGCGGAGGGGATTAAGAAAAAAAGCAAACGACTTCTTTCAAACTATTAGATTTTAAAATATAAACATATAGGCTTAATCATTTCCATACACTTCACTCTTTTATTCTGTTCATTTCGGGGCAAAAGTAGTGGGTTTCATGATGCTCAGTTTTCCTAATGCTAATCCTCAATTGTTGAGTCAGATCGTCAACGAATAAAAACTTTTTGGGGACCTGATTGCTCAGCTTTCATTTTCAATATGAATAAGATCTGTGATATCAACGAATGCTAGGTGGTTATTTGGGTAAATAACTTTCATTTATCTTACAAACATACAAAGTTTCGTACAATGGACTGTAAATTGAACGTGAATGGCTGCAAGATTAAGCACGATTCCATAAGTAGGTGAGGGAGCCATTAATGCATTACATTTTTTCCCTATTCAAGGATTAATTGAAAAATTCCCTTATTCTTTCTTTCTTGAAAAGAAATTATAATTTCTCTCTTTTGACTTCTTCCACCTCCATCCTATGGTTATCCTATTCCACTCCCTTCTTACGACCTAAGCGTGGGAAGGAAGGTCCCACAACGCCTACTACAGGTCAGGCACGTAAGGTACATAAATCACTCGCTTCATTCTGAGCCTCTTCCTTAACTCTCTACCTTCCCATACGGCTCTTCCTATTCCTCTCTCTTCCCACCATTTTGCTAGGCGTAATCCTTTTCTCGCCTTTTTCTCCTCGTTCACGAAATCGATTATATATGCTTCATCATGGAGCTATATTTTTTCATAGTTTAAAGATGGAGGTTTTTAAATATCTTATGCGGTTTGAAAATACGATTTCCAGCCAAAGCATACTGATTGTATTCCAGAACTAAGAGATGCTAAAGCCCTAAAGTTCTACCTTAGAGCCCCACTTTATTCTCATTATTGTCGTTAATTAGGATTGATTTTATGGAACTACTCATTGCACAGATATCTAACTTAATATAATAAGGAATGTTTATGAATTTTTAATTATCATAAAAATTTTCCTCATGTAAGTTTTCTCAAAATAAGTGATTCTTATGTTGAAATTTGATAAAATGCAGCTAATTAATGGTACTTTTTAATCATTAACATAAAAATATTTCAAATTATTATATCATTATCCTATTATCAATCCAAACGTAGACAGTAATGTACTTTTTGAAGTAAGGTTGGTTAACCGAATACGTAAACGTTTTTGTTTACCAGTAAAAAGATATTTAGCAGAAAATCAAATTTGAGCTGTGTTTTTTCCATGTGCCGTGTCTATATATGTCCATATGAGCGTATTTCCCCCTCACCTTCTTCCCTTCATAACACTACCATCAACCATCTAGTGATACATCCAGATGTGCAGTATGAGGGTGATGTATACGTAGAAGCTTTTATACGCTCGACAATCTAAAATTCTTAAGGTTCATACACTTCTGCTAATTCTTTACGGATTCCATTATTTATTTCACGGAATCGTGTAAAGTTGGAATTTATGCAAACCGACCTATGAAACAGATAATTTAGCTGCACTGATTTGGATTCGACATCATGTGTCAATATATATTCCGAAATAATGTAAGTTTAAGGAATTGTTTGCATGCAAAAACTTAACATAAGGCAGTAAAAGATGAGTAAAAAATGATGAGGGGTGTGTCAACAATTACGCCAAAAATTCGTTCCTCGTTAACGTTGTTAAAAACGTGGAGTCATGCTAGCTTAATAATTTATCAATAGTTGTAAACATCCTTTAAAAAATAAATGTATNTCATTCATCACCATTTTGTGAATTTTCTTCACTACTTCTGCCGTGGTCACCTCATTTGGTCGATCATTGCGATGTTCGTCTTCGCAGGTCGTACAGCCTCACTTAAACTCTGCCAGCCAATATTTTATTGCTGTAAACGAAGGAGCATACACCCCAAACTAGAATATAGCTCGGTTTTGATATTTTTTGGACTGATACCCTTCAATTGAAGGTATCGTTCCACATGACGATGACCTCTTTAGAATGTAATAGTAGTTTTATTTTTATTTTACCTTGCAAAATAAATATGCATTTTAATGGAGTTTCAACAAGTTAAGCCGACTCTAATTTATTATCCTTAGGAATTTCAGATTTTTAATGCAGAGGAAAACATACTAAGACATAACCGATAGTAGAATGAGTTTTTCTCGACAATTCACTCGAAGTTCCAATCCCTCGAATCTGTAGCGGGAAAAAAATGTACAACGGATTTTGCCAATCGTTTGTTGGACAGGTAATATGACATCGAATCTCGACAGATATTTTAGCTTCATTTCCCCCTAAAGAATAAAATATCGCTTGAAGTAGCACTCCAACCCCTTGCTTCAGCTCACACCTATTCTACATTTCCATCCTGAATCCCAATTCGTCCCTTCCTCTGTCCCGTTCTATTTGAGATTCTCCTCTGTTTTCCTTTCTTCCAAACATAAAAGAACCATTTCTCTTCGCGATTCTCCTTGAACCTCGCTTTCTCCTTTGCCGAACCCCATCCGTCTCCCTCGGATCGCAGTCCTAACACATTCAACACCTCCGTCGCGACAACGCTGCAACCCTCTCAGCTTTATTCTCCGTCACCTCCGCCTTGCCTCTCACCGAAAATAGGATGATGGAGGAGCGATGGGAAAGATTTCAGCCATTATAACTGATTTTTCACCGTAGGTAATTCAGTGAGCTCCAAAGATCAAAAAGTAAACAAGAAGGGAGTAGCATCCCGGATGAACGTTCCTCGAAAGTCGGAAAATTCTTCCATATTACAAAGTTTCGAATTTTTATTTCCCCAATTTACAACAAGTTACTGTTTTCTGCGTGGATTAATGTTGATTGATGGGAGATCGATGCCTGCAAAATGATGCGTTACCAGTATCATGGACAGATAGGCAGAGTTTTATTTAACAGAATTGAGAATTAATAGTCTCATCATTTATTCAAACTATAAGAACAAAATAACTATACATTTTAGATTAGTGGAATGAAATTTTTTAAACTGTGAGATTGATGACCGCACGAAATTTTAAAGTTACATTTCAGAATTAGGATACCATGAGAAAGGTTTATCAACGCTCGGAATTCAAAGGACGTGCATAAGATAAGATAAAGTTTTACGAGGATAAAGGAAAGGAAGGTAACTTAGTAGGTTGTAAAACCTACGAATTTTACAATTAAATTAATAAAGTATAATTTATGATACAGTTAGGAAAAGCAACAAAACGTAAATTTAGGAAAAAGAACCACTGTATTTTACATATGGAAAGCAGTAATGTCATCAATAAAACTGATCATTCATTAATCGTATATATCCCGAAGCCAATTACGAACTGTTTCTTGAGTATGTTTGTTTACATATTTACTCCAGAAGTTAATTACACCTTTCGATGTCACATTTACTAAGACACTTCCACTCGAAGACGAAGGACTCTAGATTTACTCACTGTCCCACTAAAGATAAAGTAGGTCGCTGAATTGAAGGGATATTCCGGTGAGGAATGAGTTTTGAACGAGAAATGACCTCTTCTCTAATTCTCGTAATGCAAGATATTTTTAGAGGGAAACATTTTTCGCTCAGTTAGGATATTAGTACTCTCCGGAATAAGATGAAAATGAAGAAAGCTGATGGAAATAAGAGGAATACCTAGAAGGTCAACTATCGAACTGGAAAAATAGCTTATGAAGGTCATTTATCATTACGCTACGAGGCATGCTATTCCATTTTCGTGCTGCGGAGAATGGGTATATTTCCTGAGGGCATTTACAACTAGCATATTCCTTCAATGCCCCTATAGAAATCCTAAAATGATAGAGGTGTATTCTGTAATTACTTACTCAGATTAAACCTGCAGACATTACTTGAGCATTGTCGAGTAAGATTTAGAACTAAATTTGAAAGATTCTTCGAAGTTGAGTATTTCCGATATTTCGTCGGTAGTACAGTTGCGAAAGACGTAAAGAAGGAAAAGGATTGATATTTAGAACATAAAATAAACGAATTCAATACTCAAGCTTACGTTTTGGAGGAAAATTGTGTATTCGTTACGGAAGCAATGAAATTGGCCCTTTATCTATAGAGAGAAATTAAAACTATGGAAAAAGAACAACCTTATAAGTATTATATTCTTATATGATATGGGGGTATCATCATGTTTCCCTTGGGAGATGGTTTAACATTTGTGGAAATATATATAAAGCACGGGTGCACAAAGTAAGATATTTTACGAACTTTGCAGACCGTATTTAATTCCTAAATTATTTCTACAAGGACGTTAAATTTAAAGTACTGATAAAATCTATTTTGACGGCTTTGCGGACAGGATGGAATTCTCCAATGGGCAGGATTGACCCGCAGTTTATACGCGGTCCAGCACCCGCCGGAGTCTGATCACTCATATTTTAAAGAATAGTTGCGGGAGAGTAATTAACAAGAACCGCAAACGTACTTAATTAGATCACGTAATCCTTTTAAACGTTCGTCAGAACCACTCATTTCCAGTAATCGTCAGGTTGGTGCGTTAAAGTTTCATTTTACATGGAATTATTATTATCCATTATTCTCTAGCATCGACTGGGCAATAAAAAATTTGGACAAATCGAAAGGAAATATCCTGCAGAGAAGTGAAAGGTGTGTCATCTGGATAACTCTGCAAAGTGAGGCTTTATTTTCCTTCATCCTTCTCTTCCCTTGCTTCTGGACAAATCTTATGAAAGAGAGCTTCCATTTGAAGGCTCGGTAACCCGCAAACGCCATTAGATCGCCAAGGTTGGCAAATGGGTACAACGAGTCGTAGAGAGAGAAGAATGCTTTGATGGGAAATGGGAGTTCGCGGCACGAAACGAATGCCTCGAAGATAGAGCGCAATGTCAGCGATAAGAGACGAAAACCCGCAGGGGTGCCAACCGTGCGATTTTCCTCCAAAATTGCTCTCTTTATGGGAACGAATGCGGTCTCGCCCTCTTTCAAAATCCTCATCTTATCATCAGATTGACTGGATCCGGATTGTGGATTTAATTCCACTCTAAATTGACTCAGTTTCTCAAATTAAACAGTATTCGGGATATTTTTCCAATTTTGCGAGAATTTCTTAGAAATGTTTACGCTTAGCAATTATTAATTGATTAACCTTTCTGTGTTTTATAAGAAGATATTAAGAAAGATTGGATGACGAGATAGAGTAGAGGGAATAAACACATTCTAGGAAAAAGATAAACCTAAGCTCTGGAAACTTTACAGATGGTATAGAAAAGAGCCACAATGATATAAATTTCTTCAGTTTATGTGACCGAACTAAAATTCTGATCCGAAAAATTCTGAGTTAGTTGAAAAAAACTTAAATACATGAACGAGCAATGATTGCCAATAACAAGCATCACCCTATTAAATTCCACACGTAATTTAATGCTCGAAGAAGGCTCTAAATATTTCTAAATTTTAAGGAAATAATGTCATTCGCGATGGAGATATTGTAAAATAGAAGAATGATGAGACCAAATGGACCGAAAAAATTATGGAGACGCTCGGATGAGCAAACGGAGATAGAAATCTGTAAACTGATCGGTGTAAAGGAAAGGAATTTGAATCAGTTAAACACTAAGGCACGAAAGTGAAGTACAGTAAGGAATGGAACGTGGGAATGGAGAAATTAGAGAAGGACTTAGGTTAGACTGCAAGAGACGGGTGCTGGTTACTGTGGTCAAGGTTATAAGGGAATAAACCGATTGGCTTGGAATTGGAAGTTATTTTTCATTATGAATAAGCAGAAGAGCCACAAAAATGTGTCTGATAAGCATAACTTGAATGTGTCTACCTATGACATTATTTAACCCTTAAGAAAACGAGTTTATTTATAGTTTTCACAATTTCTTTCACTCTCATAGCTAATCCTGAGGTAATTTTCATGGTGCACCGTAGCAAATGTTGGTGACTCAAACTAAGTAGGTGACTCAGCGGTTATTGAAGGAGCCTTTTTACCTGAACGATTTATCTACTCTTGGTACGACATATGAATATTGCCAAGATAGCATAGCCGTGTTCTTTTACTTCCTATTTTCTCTCGTAAAAACTTATGCATCCAAGGGGAATGGATGTGAAGTTACGACAAAAACAATCTATTGGAACCACCTCCCCGTATCCAATGAACTCCTCACATATATTATCAAAATTAATTGCACTCCAGAAGGGACATCTCTAAAGAAATTTATATTTTTAGTTTCAACGTAATCCTAATCTTTATAAACAGAGCCATTTATTCTCACAACAGATCCCGCGCAACAGGCAAAACATCAATCCCTGCTTTCTGAACCGTGACAAATCTCTCCAAACCGTTCCAAATCCCAAAAATCCCTTTCTCTTTCCCTACTTACCAATACATTTAAACGAACGCCTGATCCTGACAATCCGACTAAAGTCCTCAACCTTCCACGTAATTTATTTATGAGAAGCGTCGAACGGAGGTCGTAAATGCGATGGCATCGAGGATTTTGTGTTACGGAATTGTTAGCCAACGTAGCAGGAAATATATGCTGAATGTTAGAGAGTCAAAATCGAATCTCGTCGGGAAACTTTTTCTTTCGAGTTTGGTCACAGATTCGACTGATTAATAATATCCTTCCCTCGTGAATTGCCGCGAAAAAAAAAACGAGCAAATGCTTCATTTTATTGGCGGATAGTAGATTGTTACCCCATTATCTTTAAATCGGAATTGGATCCAATTAAAAAATATAGTGAGATATAGACATTACAGAATAGTACCTTGGAACAATATAGCGCATTCATACGATTTTTATCCTTACAAAATGGAACAAAATTAATTTTAAATAAAAAAACAATGATAAACTCCCGGTATTCTGGCCTAATATTATGGAACACTATCTGAAATAATTGCAAACCGTACTTCGTATCTTCCACAATATTACATACGACCGGTTTATGACCAAGAGAGTCATATTTAGGTGACGTGAAGACGACCGTCTTGGTCGAAACTGATCGTATGTAAATGAATTGTGGAAAATACGAAGTACGTTTTACAATTATTTTATTAAAGAACAAGGAAAAGTCGAACTTTTACAAACCCCAATATTTATTGCAAAACGAGCAATAATGAAGTCTCTATCAGTGAAATAAATGAATGAGTCCAGACAATAGTCGCTCTGCCGTAAATATTGTGGTTTCTAAAAGTTTTACTTTTCCTAGTTTCTTCATGGACTCGTGCCACAAAGTCACGGCGGAAGTTGTCGGTTCTGATTTTACATAAATCAATGTAACATTACAGTAAAAGTTTAATAGATGAGCGATGAGAAACGCATGGCTCACATGCTTCAATTTAGATTAAGAAATGAAAGAGAAAATTTCAGAACGAAGTCAGAACTTCTGTCATGCTAACCTAGAGGACAGAGCACCCGCGTAGACCCGGGTTCGATTCCCGGCTGCGGAAGACTTTTTCTCTATCACTTTTTTATATTTAGTTGCGAGAGTTATCTGTGTTATATAACTGCATTGCTTTAGTTAAGGGATAATTGTATTGTAAAAATTTAATATTTTGGCAAGATGATATACTTTTCCTTGGTATCAATACAATTGTAATAACGTTTCAGTCTGTAATATCCAATCAATAACATTGTAGTAATTCAACATTGTCTTCAATTAGTAACATTGTAATAATTTCAAGAGATGTTGCATATTGTATGCTTTCGTTGTATCGTATTTTAACTGACTTCTCTTGAACGTTCCGTTCTACTTCGAATTCTACCATATGAAAGTTCGGAAATAATTAATTTTCTGCTATTTACGATCAACTAAAGGCTTTAAATTCTTCACTCATGGGACTTATAAGGAGGCGAAATTATTGAAAAGAATTTCAAGTTTGGACCGATAAAAAAGGGAGTTTCTCTGTGAGAAGCGACGACAGAAGATAGAGACGGAGGAATGAAACTCTTGAATGACAGCTGGATGAAGAGAGGTGAAGAGGATAAAGAGAGTAAACGGAAGTTAAAGGAAACGGAGATGAAGTGGAGGAAGTGGGAGTGGAGGCTCTTTTTGAATTCAAAGGCGGTGAAGGAGAGGAAAGGGGAACTGGAGAATAAGCGGGAAAAATAAATGTTAAGCACTCCGCCGTGTATCGGAAATTGGAGAGGATGTGAATCGACGTAATCGATGGGAAGAAATATGGTTCCAAAAAAACTCCGCCCGTCAATTCTCCTTAACTTGTTCCACTTCTCTTGTTACAGGAGACCCACTTCGCTAAGAAGCTCAAGCAAAAGTGCGCGCATACCATTCTTGAAAAGACATGCATCAAAAAGGTGCTTAAATATGGTAATGACTAAACTGCTACCACGTCGTCAGATGACGTGATTTCCCTGTGCAATGTCTTCGTTGTTTAAAATTCGAGAAATGAAGGATACATTTCGCAGGTAAAAGTATCACTGAGAATTATATTTACTAGAAAAAAATGACAAAATATCCGGCAAATAGTAAAGCATTAGAACGGGAAACTGTAGGAATATATGGAATTAGAAATGCGAGTGTAGTTCCAGAAGTATCCGACTGATGAGGACTTTAAGCGAGATATTAACATTATTTATCAAAATCAACCTTTTGGGAGGTTTTTAGTGAGGGGATGATCATTTCTTAATTCCTCAGGCTTAGTTTTTGTAAATTTAAGCTAAGAACAGAGTGAATGTATTTTATCTATTTTTGTAA
The DNA here is from genome assembly GCA_000376725.2 of Ladona fulva. Taxonomy (NCBI): domain Eukaryota; kingdom Metazoa; phylum Arthropoda; class Insecta; order Odonata; family Libellulidae; genus Ladona; species Ladona fulva. The sequence goes on along the minus strand of KZ308921.1, from coordinate 7,024 downwards.
AGTAAAAGACTATGCTACTATATGTTTACCGCTGTTTCAGAGTAGTTATGAGGGTATTCGCAGAAATACCCGACTTAAAAAAGGAACCACAAAAGAATCTAGGAAAAATATCTTTATTCCTCAATACATTCACCTTTTAGCTACATTTACTTCTTCCAGTTATGTTCAATAGCTTCAGTAGCCTGTTTACAGTCAGAACCGTCGAAATCCACAAAATAACCTCCATTGACCGAAGACTCCACCTCTTCGATTTTGGCAAATCTCTTGTCACCGAGCCATTTTTACGTTTGGAAAGAAAAAAATAATCCGAGAGGGCTAAATCTGGTAAATAGGTGCATGAGAAAGCAATTCGAACTTCAGCTCGTTATTTTGGCCATAGCGACAATGGAGGGCTCCCGGATAGCCAAGTGGGCAAATCGTTCGACTTCGGTTAAAGTGGTGCTGGGTTCGATTCCCGGTATGGACCTACGCGCGAAATGACCTAAGCTGTCGAGGCACTTTTAATAATACCACTACTACCACAACGGATGTGTGTACTGGCATTGTCTTGATGAAACAACTTTCTGTTTTCTTCAACTTTCTTTCGCCAACTGCGGCCGTATATTCTTGATTTCATCACTCAAATTGCATAATACTCACCGTTGATAGTTTTCTTTTTGTACGTAATCAATCAGTATTATCCTGGGCGCATCCCAAAAAAATGACGCCATAACCTTGCCAGCAGATGGAACTGCCTCCGCCATCTTTGGAGCCGATTCTCCCCTTGCAGTCCGTTGTTTTGACTGCTCCTTCATCTTATATGGGAACTCATGGACTCACGTTTCATCCATGGTTATGAATCGACGCAAACACTCCGCTTTATTGCTGTGAAACACCGCCAAACACTCGGTGAAACATCCTCACGCTGTTTTTGTTGCATTGTGAGCAAACGCGGCACCCATCTCGCGCACATCTTTATAATGTCCACATTTTAAGTCAATATGCGATGCGCAGCACTTTTTGAAATGTCTACCATGTCTACTAGCTCTCACACTTTCAATCGACGGTCATTCATCACCATTTTGTGAATTTTCTTCACTACTTCTGCCGTGGTCACCTCATTTGGTCGATCATTGCGATGTTCGTCTTCGCAGGTCGTACAGCCTCACTTAAACTCTGCCAGCCAATATTTTATTGCTGTAAACGAAGGAGCATACACCCCAAACTAGAATATAGCTCGGTTTTGATATTTTTTGGACTGATACCCTTCAATTGAAAGTATCGTTCCACATGACGATGACCAATTATTTGTATATAAATTGCATCTCATAGAGTCCAGAAAAATCATTAATATCCATCCATAAAAGGTACAAATACACTGTGAGAGTTCACTATTGACGGCTGTCAAATGAATTAACAAAATATTAAATAGCGTAGCACCTTGAAACTTCAAACTTAAGCTTTTTTAGGTTGGTATTTTGAAACTTAGTATTTTTTTAACCAACAATCGCCATTTATTTGTCAGATTGGAAACTTCTGGGGCCTACCTTGTATCTAGACATTCTTCGAAAACTTTGGGGGAATTTTTTTCCCAATTTTACACAGCCAGATAAAGAAATTCGTTCGTTAATTTATCTCTTTGAGTTACATTTGATTATTAGGGTGTAAAAAATCAAATTATTTATTGCTATCTAAACGTAATATGCTATTGAAATACATGTATAAAATATTTAAATAACGCCATTATTTAAGTGAAATTGAGACTTTAAAGTCTCCTTTTTCAAAGAATAAATTTAACTATATGTTAGTAAGAGGTAATTAAAATTACTACTACTTGAATACGTTAAGAAGATATATTTTCTCTCCCTCCCATCAAAATGTTTGCGATTCTTGTTCTTTATAAAGAGTAGCGACCCTCGAACGCTTATTTATATATTCAAATCCAAAACTTTGAAGCGAAATGCTGAAGATAGGAGTCATTTGGGGGAAGAGGAAAAATGCATGGAGAAAATTCATCTCGAAACCCTTTGGGAAGTGGCGAACATCAGTTCTCGTCAAACGAAATATCTTACGACAGACAACCGAAACGAAAGAGGAACTCGATGGGGAATGAGAGAGTTTAAAGCGCTGAAGACGGTGTAGAATGCAGTTTCCTGTTTGTTCTCAATAACCCCCCAAGCTGAGAGCACGTTAAGATGAAAGAAGAGAGAGATCGAGAGGCAGAAAGAGTAAAAAGAATCAAGGGTCGTCTGAGGTAGACTCCACCGCTCTTGCAGCTCATCTACTTGACCAAAAGACGCGGAGGTAAGCTCCTTGCGGTAACTCTCTCCGCTTCTTCCATCTCTCGATTTCACTTTGAAGAGAACTCTTTCGTTCGGGATATGTGCAGAGCAAAAGAGATGGAATAAGGGTTGAATAGGTGAACGCATCAGCGCGAACGGGAACTGAAAGAAGCATTCAAGTATCTCTTCATATTCCACTTATGTGAAGCAGGAGGCGGAGTCGACAACGGGATCCCTCTCAAAATATTTTATATCCCTCAATATTACTCAAAGTCAATTACATCTGAGGGAGGCCTCCTTAAGTAGGTGCTTCGATATATGCAAAAAAGGACTACTTCGCCTTAATGGTTCTGAAAAGTGTTTCACGTTGGATTGTTCCCGTTACCATATCTTAATGAATGGAAGACGTTTCATTGACCTTTAGGTAGAGGATAAAGAAAAATGCATATTTCACTTTAGCTCGTCTTGTTTATGATTCTAGTCGTGCAAAAGCTCTAAAAGATGTTGAATGTTGTTTCTTGCAGTCGTTCCCCATTTAATGCAACCTAAATTGCTATTTATAGGGTCATTACGCGGCATTGCAAAGTAAAACTATCTCACCTCTCACCTTGTCAAGTCAAACTCATTCCCTCTACTATTGGTCGCTAGCGTTGGAGAGGATGAGGTTATCTGCTAAAGACTGAGAAAACTCACCAATTAATTTTTTTTGAAATAATTTTTAATATCGTTCAACCACATTATCAGTTCAGGTAATTTGCAAGAAATATCTCACAATCAGAAACGAGTTACTTTAATGGGAAACAGGGTTTTCACTGATAATATATCTCTGGCTCTGTAGTTATTATGTCAGAAGGAAATAAAAAATAACGATGTCTAACATCTAATGAAAATTAAGCAAAAATCAGCGCGGAAACTGCATGCCTTTGCAGAAAAAAAAAGGTTTTTGGTAAATAGTTTTTGCAAAATATATAGTTTATGTATTTAAGGTTATTTTGTATTGTTTCAGTAACTGAACTTTACGTCGAGTTTTATGAATAAATATAAAATAAGCTGATGTAATTTAATAATTATGTTCCAGTATTAAATTATACGTCCAGATATTCTAGCTAGTAGATGAAATTCTTACGCGGTTTCTGAAATGGTTACTTTGTGACGAACATTGACGAAGGAGAATAAAAACTCCTTCGTTCGTACGTCCTTAAAAGAAAAAAAGAAAGATGGAAGAAGCAAGTTGAAGGAAGAGGAAATGTTCCGCTTTTTAATTCTGGGATGAGAACCACTTGTAAGAAAAGGCAAAAGAGGAACGAGGATTTTTGCCGTGGAGATGTGATGAAGAGAGGAGACCAATGGCCAGAGATGAAAATGGATTTTTCCGGTTAAGAGTAATGTGTCACGAGGAGTGGGGTAGATGAGAGGTTGGTGTATTAAATGGAAGGAAAATGGAAAGTATGCGGAGGACAATAGCCCAAGATTTTACCCTGGATTTTAGCGGGATGAGAAAAGGAGTTCGCAGGTGAAAGGAAATTCGACCTTGTATTAGAAAAAAAATATGCCATTCGTTATGCACTTCGTAGACCCTAATGTAGAGGAGAAGTGTAGACGAATACACCAAATTAGTCTATGCCATTAACACGTTCAGTATGAGGTATTAAAATAATTGGCTGAAAGGTAAAATCCCTTTGGCTATTATTGTCGATATTATTTCCGTAGTTATAACTAACTTCACCAGGTTTTGATACCAATTCAACTATTAATTCCCTCTTTAAATTCTATGGTAAATTAACATCACAACCATTGGTATTTCCATAGAATAAATTTTTTTGTTTCCCACCCACCGATAGCGAAGTGGATTTCTGTAAAGGGGTTCCGGGCTCAATTCTCGGTGATGAGCCATGATATTAACCAGAATTCGTGAAAAAAACGGAATTAACAGGCAACAGGCAGTTTATCTATAGAATCCGCTATATTCTATAGATCCACTGTAGAATATTTTATATATGGATATAAGGTTATTGAATTGTTACCGATTCCATGTTATAACATGATATCTACATATTGCGGTAAAAATAGTATAGTTATGGATTCTATCTCGATATGACTCGAATTGAATTAATCTTCCTATTTCACTCAACCACTTCACTTAACAGCCTGTTCCTTTCCGCTAATCATACCCCACCATAAGGGCGATTGAAGTGATAGGCCAATGTGGGAAGGGCCCCACACCTCAACTTCTATGTAAAGACAACCATTGAACGTTTAGCTGGCTTGTACATGCAATTTGTAAGAGCTCCATTCTCCTCGCTTTGACATTGCCCTCTCCCTTGCCCCCAACTGTTCCTTCCGTCTCCCAACGTGATGCACAACTGGAAACCGGTCCCTCAAACGATGATCCCAAGCAGCAAAGGCCACCCCACTATCGGGTACACTCAACTGAGGGAGTGGCTGTGACAAAGCGTACCGAGTATTCACACGGGAGAGTTTTCTCCCAATTGCAGATCAATAACCAAAAGCGAAGGTTCTTTAGTGAGAATGGACAGAATAAGCAATAAGAAACGGAAAATAATTTAATTTGTTTCAATTGTTCCTATAATTAACCCGTACTCTCCGAGTATATTTTGCAATAAAAATAAATTTACGTTATGCATCTCCTCCTCGTTCAGGGATATAGAGTGGCAATTCTAACGCATAAGAAAGTTAATTCATGAGATCATATTGTTATGAAACCTAATCATTTAATGGATTTCTGGTGTTGGGTTCATACGGATAACCTAGAATCAGGTCCCGGCTTCGGATCCTAACTAACTCAGTCGTTTGCGTAAATTCAGTGTTTAGTTTTAAGAGTGGTCACATAAGACCAAATTTCGGGTAATAAAGTAGTAATTATTATTATGTATGTACAATATTTTTAAGTGCCGGATGACTCTAACTTGCAAGACTAGTTGCCAAAATAGGGCTCAGTGGAAATCACTAAATTCTTAATTCAAATTACTTAGTTCGATGCTATGTCAGATACTATATCTCAAATTTCATATCACATACTTTACAAAATTACCTTATTCCATATTTTCGATACTGACATGCAGAAGCCAACGCGTAGTCTTAGATGGGGCTTTTTCTGATGAAGTGGAAGTGACATCAGGGGCACCTCAGGGCAATGTTATTGGGCCGATAATTTTCCTTATTTATATTAACGATATCGTAGACAACGATGAAAAGAATAAGAAACACTTATACTCGTTACCACAGGATAAATATAAGTGTTTCTTATTCTTTTCATCATGAATATCTACCACAAAGTCGAGGCCCAAGTAGTGGATTTTGTTATCGAAGACAACGTTAAGAGTATCGTAAGGCACTTTGCGGACGACACTCTTATATACAGAAAAATCCAAAACGCGGAGGATTCATTGATATTACAGAGTGACCTGGACGTTGTTACCAAACGGCAGCTCAGTTTAAACATAGAGAAATGTGTAGCACTGAGCATGACCCACTCTCCGATCAGAAGCGTGAGCCTAACTCCCTATCACATTAACGGCTCAACGTTATAATTCTTGAGTCATTACAAATATTTAGGGGTCGTTTTCAGTAATTATTTATCATTTAAAACGCATATACGAGATATAGTGGGGTCAGCCGATATGACATTGAGGCTATGTAACCGCGTTCTTCGATGCAGTCAGTCGTGTTTCAAAGAGAGAGCTTATTTTTCACTAGTTCACCCGTTACTTGAGTACTGCTGCGTAGTGGGGAATCCGCACGAGAAGGGTTTGGAACTAGAGTGCGTACAACCTAGAGCGGCTCCTTTCGTTAAGGGAGACTACAGGTTCGACAGCAGTGTATCAGATATGATTAAATCCCTCGGCTGGAATTCTCTTGACGATACAAGACTCGAGTTTAGGCACAGATTGTTCGAGAAATTCCTGAGTAGTGACTTACAATACGAAATACGCGACATAGTGATTCCTGCGCTTAGCGAACGCAATTTTCGAGACCAGACGTCGAAAATATTTCGTGAGATTATTGCACGAACTGATAGTTATTATTGGTCACTTTTTCCAGATAGTATTAGAAGCGAAAATAGGATGAATAATTAGGGACTGTGGTGTATTAACACCCCCTGCCATACGCCATACGGCGGTTTGCGGGGTATTTATGTAAATATAAATGTCTTAGGTGCTGAAGGTCGAAGCGCTGAATTATAGGGCTATAAAAAAGTATCCGTGGTTCCCTTTTTGCAAAGGTTTATATTGAGGACAAAATCAATAAAATACAAGCTGTATTCTTTAATTTTTGAGTTGAAATCCAGAATATCTTTGAGAATAAAATTTTCAAGGCTTCTTTTCAATTTTCCAAAGATTGTGCTCCTTCTTATCCCTAAGCCAATCAGCGGAAAAAATTCTCCATCTGCACCAATATTTATTCGATACAAACCTTTGACTTTACTTTTCCCTGAACAATCCATTCTTCTCTCTCTCCCCATTCCTACCTTTCTTTAAGTTTTCCCCAATCCCTTACGTATCTTTTCATTGCCCTTATCAAAACATTAGAATTCTTTCTTTTCACTTTCCTGTTATATTGTTTTCCTTTTCTGACATTTCTTTCAGCAGCTTACCTAATGAACCTGCCTCAGATTGATGTCCATACTTCTTTCCGTCGACAATCCTGACGCAAAACGACCACTTCGCACATTCCTTTTTTTATCCAACCTATCTCTACAGCAAAGACTTTAGTAATTTCACTCATACCTTATGTTTTCTGAA
>KZ308920.1:432255-476036 GCA_000376725.2 Ladona fulva | reverse complement strand
AAAAAAAACATGCTTTTGGAAGAACAACTTGGAAGAATTTTTTGGAACTGCAGCATCCCTATTGCAAATTCGATTCAATTAAAATTTTGAACATTGGCTGAATTATGAAATAAAAAGGATGGCCAGCAATAAGAAAAACATCCAAAGGAAAATACAGTAAAATCTCAAACATAATAGAAGGGAATTTCTGTTTTAAAGAATATCTTAAATGAAAATGAACTCTAGCTTTACTTAAAATTTTAATCATCACAATTGCTTTTACTATTTTGATGATGATGATTGAAAATTCATTAGAGGATTTTAAAAACTCACCCTAAAATCAGAAAATAAGAAATGATTATGGTTTCTTAGTTAAATAAAGAGGAGACTGCAAACTTCCAAAATAAAACAAGAATTCGATCATTAATCTTCTTAAATTTATGAATTCATGGAATTTAATCACAATACAAAAAATCCTAAAAATTTGTTCGACCAGAAAATAAGAGAGTCTCTGTGTTAAATATGAAGGGGATTGCAAACTTTCAAAATAAAACAAGAATCAAAACATTAATCATCTTAAATTTGTGACTTCAAAGAATTTTTTAACAACTGAAGCACAGGTTAATTTCACCTCACAGGGTAATTACTCAGGCAAGTCTGCATATTTAGCTACTAATAAGAAGAATTGGAACAGATTTCCAAGCCCTATGAATTCCTAAACATTTGAATGTAAACCATATCAGATCATGATTCAAAATACCTCGAGTATTGAAATTCAACAGTAATGTTTGGTTGTAAAAGTAAAATACATATTCAGTGACATCTTCAAAACTCAGCCTTCCAGATGTTTTAACATATTCATCATTAGCCCTTATTTAATTTGCTTCCACATAAAAGTTTTAATGGATCTTAAATTGAATCTTTTAATCTTTCATATATATACATAATTATCCTTTGGAAAATTAGTGACGGCTTAGAATGAGCCCTTTTCATATTTTTATCCCCTAGTCACAGATGCAAAATAAGTGCATTTGAATGACTGCAGCTCTAAATGGAGAATTCAAAAATGTCAAATGAATTCGTCTGGATTAGCAATATCTGAAGTTTTTCATTTTGAAGGGGTTCATAAAATTAAGATTTTACTGCATTAATCAAACTTTATCAAAGAAAGGCACAAAAAGTATAATTCATGGCACACAGAAATATTGCAGTTCCAAAAGCATATATATATAAAGCAGCATATTCCTGATAGGAACAAGATTTTCTTAAGCCATAAAACAAATCACATCCAAAAATCTATCTCTGCATCAAAATGATTCATTATAGACTGGAGTAAACAATTTAGCTTCCTTTCATTCTAAACAAAAACTGACACCCTTAAAATTTCCTCTAGAATCCATTCATATTTAACATTATCTGACTACTAGTAGAGTTACTGATCCTTGACAGGAAACAACTTTCAAACACTTTAAAACCCCAGGTTTCCCCAGAAGTATATCCTTTATAATGCCAAACAAAACAATCTAAATTCTTCTTCATGCCCCCCCTGTTTGCATTTTAAATCTTCATTTAAACCTTTCTATTATGACTGTTCACTAAATTGACCTTTATTTGTAAGTTATCGAAGTTGATGTATTCTTGTTGAAGCTCATAATGTGGTTTACGCGATCAGGATGTAAAATTATTGAATACTATGAAACTTAAATTGAATGATTTGACTGATTCCAGAAAATGATAACAAACAATTGACAACTCATTTCTACTGAGAACACAACATTTTCAAAATAATGATACACGAAGTTAATTACACTGGGATATTATCAAAGGAGATTATTTTCATTACCTTTAACACTAAACAAACTGGGGTAACAATCGATGAGAACTCTTTCTTTTTCTACCATGATGGAATATAATCTACTCCAAGGATATAAATTGTTTGAACCTTTGTTAATGTTAATGAAAAATACTATAATATCTTGCCTTTGCCTTAAAGAAGTTTCTTCAACTGCTACTTTACATTTCATAAATAAATTCATAAGAAATATGAAAAAGGTTTCCTTTTTACAATATCTTTTCTAAATGATAAAACTACCAATTGCAATAGGAATATCACAATAAAAGTTGTAGCTCTGTGAAAGGAAAGTGGCTTCTGGAGAACATTTACAAAGCAAAAAGGTACTTGAATAATGTGTCAGAATAAGCATGATTCTTTTACTAGTTCTTTTACTAGTTCACTTCATCCCCTGAAGATGGCTGCGGTGATTGCAGCCGAAACGTCGGACCTGTTCCAAGAAACTACCCGGATGGAAACCCGAGAAAGATTCCTGCATCATCTACACCGGGAAAGCACCAAATCCTTCCAAGTAAAAAGAAGTTCTCTGAAAATCAAATACTGAAATAGTAATAACTGGAAATGCTAACTCACAAAAGTAAGGGCTTACTTATGAAGACCATTTCCTTCCTTGAAGATGCAGTCAGGGTTGAGACCAAAATCCATAGCAGAAACTTCTCTTTCTTCTTTTCTGTACAGCCATAATAGCACAGATGAAATGTTCACTCACTAAAAAAGTAAAGAAAGTTGGAACACGGCTGTTAATGAATCAGAGGTTTAAAAACACAATGTAAGCCATATGTCGGCAGATGGAACTCGCGTTTAGGGACAGATGGGAGGCCCCGGATTACTGATTTCTTAATTCACTATTTCACCAAGCCCAAGGATTTTAAAGGGGTTCACTGAATGATGGTTTAACTAAATCATCTTATAAAAATGGGAGCTTCGACTCTATGTGAGCAAATAATTCCATCTTTCTGCCTAATTGCACCTCTACATAACTTAGTTTTTGAAAAGCTACTCAAATTTCTTCCACATTCCAGCTAAAGATCTACATGGAAGTAAATCTACACAGTAGTAGATCTACATGAGTAGTATTTAACCAACAATCATTTGGGTATTACTGTAACATAAATATTCAACATCTTAAGTTGTTTTTAATAGTGGATTACCCAGATTTAATAATTGCTTAAAGATCAGCCATTTGTAAAAATTAATAAATCTCTCAAGAATTTTACCATCAATATAAAAGCATATTTCAATAAATTCAAAATTATTTCAACAGTATTTAATTGTCTCTATATGGGCATAATTCTGTATTAATGACTTCTCATGATCACAAATGAAAAACAAAAAGTCGAGAAACATAACTTAAGTACGAGCACTCACATTCCAGTTATATCTATTTTTTAAATATATTTACATATCATGGAATGCTACATTGATGAGTTTCATGAAATATCCAAACATCAATCGAAATTATGTACTTCAAAGATCTAACAAATATAATTTGAAAATCAATAAGCGGAAGGATGGATATATTTATAACGGTTCTAGGAAATATAAATTTTATAGCTGTTACAATATTCTGGATCATAAGGGTTAGATGTAAGAAGGGGCTAGGAAATCTCAATTTCGCCCTTCAAAAAAAGAGGTATTTAATATATACTAAATAATTTAATCAAATATATACTAAGAGCAAAAATGCGTATTAAAATATTAAATTCAACAAATAATGGAATTCTCTNATTCAACAAATAATGGAATTATCTTCCTTTATGAAATAAAGAATCATAATTCATACAAGCAGCAACAGCCTTTCCCTAAAAAATGGAGTGATACATGATGCAGCATCAATTTAATGTCATCAGGAAAGTTGCATTCAAGGCTTAACAAATACACAACAAACAGCATTGAACTCAAGAGTCCAAATTTCAAGCAGGAACAATTTCAGGAGTGAATGAAGAGTTTTAAGAATTAACTTATTTTCCGGGTAGAAAATATGAAGCTTCTTCTCAATGAAAATTACTGAAAATCTGACTTACGAATCAGATCGAAATAAGAATAGATTATAGACTGATCTGCCTTATGTTCGAAATAATAATTACCTTTAACACAAATAGTTTGTCGTTCTGGCAGGCTTCATCGACTTATAACGGGAAATATTGTTTTTCAAAGCTCCAGATCGACGATCCCCAATGACATATAGTTCAAAATTGCACAAATTGTGTATAATATCACTAAAAATCCGCGTTTTTCTTAACAAATCATTCACTACACACGTTTAACCGACTGAAGAAATCAAATGTCCACTAATTTGAACGGGTCTTTCGCCACTACGCCAAGCCGATGCTCACCCTTTTGTACCCCTCGAAGCGCCAGATTTGAATATAACTTGCACTGATTATGCTAATTCTAATACTTATACTAAAATTTCAATTCGGTCAGTTAGCTAGCCCGATTTTCAAAAAACGTTTCTCGAGTTATCGAAATGTTCAGATATTAGTGGGGCTTATCAAGATGGCAAAAGTGTTGTTAACCCATTATAAAGTACTGGCTGGAAGAAAATTGTTATTATTAATTCTATGGTAAGAAAAATGCTAAATAAAACAATATATGTACATAAATTAGTAGAATTTATTTAAACATTTTAGAAAAATGACCGTCCCCAAATGAAGATGGCAGATGTTTGGTATTTTTCACAGCAACCCTTTCCCTAACACAATGTCTTTTTACATATTTTACAAGAGCATCTAACTTTCATATGACAGATACAACATTTTAATTGTTGTTCTAGTTTTTCTGGAAAGTGATTGTCGTTACTCGAATTTAGATAACTACTGCTTTTATGTCTTTTATTGCATTTATCTGTCCTGGCATCTCTTTGGTAACTTCGTATGATACTACAACGAAAGCTTAATTGACCCATTATTTCATTTGCCGCAATTTTTTGTAGTTTCCAGGCATTAGTGACTAACATGCCTAGCTTATAGGTGAATTAAACCTACCACTATTTTTTTTTCCTTTTACTGCTATTCTGAACAAATGGATACATTGGTCATGCATGACCAATGTATCTGTTGTGATACCCATGAGTATCTACACCACCCGTGCCTACATAGAATGCTCTCTATGGAATGTTGATTCTCGCCTTTTCTACTTTTGACCATCGTTAGCATTGATTCAACAAAGTGATAATTTGTGAGAATAGAGCAAACAGTATTATCTTTCCGCTTTACACAAATTATTTCGTTATTCTTGTCAAAAAGGTAGTCATAGGTTCCTCTCTTCCATTTGCTCATGTCCTTTGAAGATATAATAGGACAACTATGTATTCGATTATTTCTGACAGTCTCCACTGCTTTGATATTTTTCATTTTGAGGTATACCAAGAACGTGTAAGTAATGGAATAATTATCAAATACATCTGTGTGATTCAAGGGATTTGGTACATTCTTCATTAAATTCATCTCGACTCGTGCACCAACAGACTTGGAATCTTTTGGTTTATTGTGATTTTTTCCACAGTACACATCAAAGAAGTAGTTATACCCTGAAGAACTGCTTGTATCCAAAGTACTTTACCACAGGTTCATCTATCAAAAACTCTTAGTGGATGAAACCCCATTGGCAAAATGTTCTTACGAGCATGTTCATCAATGGCCTAATTTTGAACATCCAGCCTCCAGAAATTCCTATTTTTTCCTCTGCTATGTAATCGTTACAAGTAATTCGATTACTTTTACTTCGTTACATCACATCACTGAATATAACTATTACTTGGCACAATGGTGTTTTAATATCAGCTGCCTAATCAAGGTGTTGAGAGAAGCAGAGCCCATCCTTAGAAAGCCTTTCAAATGTTGTCAATGCTGAATGAATTTGTTATCCATGCACATGAAATTTGAGCCACTGACTGAAAAAGTACATAAGGCCATAATTAAATAATTTTTAGTACATATGTAAAATTAGCAGAAGAGAAATGTTAAACTGATGCAATATGCTCAGTAAATCTTTCTCTTCAGCTGAGTGCAATATCATATAGCTTTCCTTGTCAAAAATTTATGATCAGAGCTGGTTCTTGGTAATTAGCATGGTGAGTAAAGTGTAAGATTGGTTTTGCTGTATGAATCAAGATTAAAAGAGCAATTAAATTTTTGTTTATGAAAGTTGTAACAATTGTGTTAACTCATCCTTAAAAATGGTGACTTCAGTGTCTTCAATAATAGTTGCTTTGTCAGCTGTCTTTTCAACTATTTACCTTACGAAAATGTTCAACCTCTCTATAAGGAAATAATCCTCATTTGGGTTTATTCTACCTTAGCTCTGCATGATGGGGTGGTTCGAACCACAGACCCTGTCCACAGACCCCTAGCCACGCCTTTCAATGGAAGTATTCACACAATCATATGTTGCATATCTAGAGGTTTTGTATAAACAATGGAAATTAATAGCAATTATATTAATTAATAAATCAATCAATTACAATGTATTTATCTCAAACTCCTATGCCTTATTTTGCTTTCTTTTGAACAATCCATTTTGTTAATAAATATGATAATACAAGAGCAATAGCAATGACATTCCTTAAGTAAAATTTTTAAAATCGACTATAGGATGCTATTGAAGTATCTACAGACAGACTAGACTACATAGAGACCTAGTCTTTTGCAGAGATTACAATCCTAAAAAATCTACTAAAAAAGTTGCGAAAGAGATAAAAAATCCAAAGTTCAGTTCCAGTTATAATAGAAATAGACCATGATGAATTTGTGTATATATTGGTGAGGTATGGGAAAAAGGAAAGAGTCAGCAAATCAATTTAAGCAATATACATCTAATGATATAAATTATGTGGAAAAGTAGAAGAAAGTAAAAGAAATTGCAGCTCCTTAAAATATTCCTATAAAATAGGTTGCCTAACTCACAAGACATTAATATCTAATTTATAGTGTTAATTTTGCAGTATAAACTCCATAGTAGTAGTAGTATTTTTAAAAGTGCTTTGACAGCTGAAGTCATGTAGCACGTCTCCAATGGGAATTGAACCCGGGACCACTTTCACCAAAGTTGAACGCGTTGCCCACTTGTCTATCTGGGAGACTCTATAAACTCTGTTTATACCGCAAATACATAATTTACAGCATTACCTTGATATATCAATTTTAAATATTGTAAAATGTATTTATAAAATGTTTGAAAAATAAACATGTTTTTTAATATTTTTTATAAACAGTTATTTGGATGAGGTGCCAATTTTCCTTGGGCCTCCTCTATTAATAGTGCATGACTCTTATCCAACAATAGAAATTCTGAACACAGAATTCGAATTAGCAGTCCTCGATAAACTTGACCAACATTTGCTCAAGTTTCAATGTAGCAGGATGTCCAGTGATTATTTTTCTTAAGAATTCACCTCCTCAGACAACTTATATAAGATACTATATATATATGAGATGCTATAGTAAAAATATCACTGAAATATAACCATTACAGAGTCTGTGTTGTACAAAGTAATGAAGCAGTGCATCTCCAAATCAATATCTTTTTATCAATTTAAATGAAATATTGTTAGCATAGACTTTCTTTCTATCTTAGTTGAAACTGTTTTTTTAACTTTGACATAACTTTTGCCATTAAGATCTCTTTGTTTGCAGTTTCAGGATCGTGTCTTCACATACACCATGATCTTGTAAACTCTTCATATGAATATTGGAGACACGGCTGATGTGAAGTGTAAAAGAAAAACTCCTAAGCCATATTTTGTAAGTGGCGGTGGTACATACAACAATTTCCCAACTTTTTCTTTTCCCTCAAGACAAAATTGGCATAAAACAATGTGTTTGCACAAGTGTAAAAGCGACCAAAATTTGAAAATTTAAAAACAAGTCCTGAGCCACTCACCACTTACAGAAAACACCTAAATACGTATTTCTACAACCTTATTGTCATCTCAGTAGATAGCGAAGAATGCATTCTTCACTTTCACTTTTTCAAATTTTGGTCTTTTAACACTTGTGCAAACACATTGTTTTATGTCAATTTTGTCTTTGTCCTTTGGTTTCTTAGAATTGGGATTTATTCCTTTTCTTTTACTTTTGAAACAAAGGTTTTTGCCTGTGATCTGGTTTTATGTACATTTTATCCCTTTTTAACTTGACATACACGTTGTTGAATTTTTATTCCATTGACACATCACAGGTTTACCCATTCACATTAGCCCTACACGTACGACATATTTTATCTTGTTGATTTTGTTTTGTAGGCATAGGTGTGCTGTTTTGAATTATTGTGTACGGATAAGTACGTTTGGATGTAGAGGGAAATAAGGATTGGGAAGAGGAGAGGGAAAAGAAAAAGTTGGGAAATCATTGTATGTACCACCGCCACTTACAAAATACGGCTTAGGAGTTTTTCTTTTACACTTGTAAACTCTTGGCAAGTTAACTATCCCATTAGTCTCAAGATTAAAGAAAACATGCTCGAATTCTAATGTGAAAGGAATATTTTCTTGGAAAAATTATTACAAAAATGGTAATAATCAAAAAGGTGGTTTTTTTAAATCTTTTTATGCCTTACACAAATGATTAATTTTAATAACCACAGCTAGGATTGAATCTAAAAGAAACAATAGTGGTGAGATAATGCAAGAATGGGGTTACAAGAAACCAACAACACATTTGAGCCAAGGAATTATAGCATACACTGGAGCAGTACAGAGATTGCAGCAGTGCGGTCACAAAATGCAATGCATCCTATACAATTTCTCCACAAGGTCTTGCATAGAGAGACTGGTAATAAAAATTTATTTTTTGTACTTTTGATTTTATTTATGAGTTCAATCCTAATACTTTTGAAGGAAATTGTAAATGATTCAATGCTCAATATTGGAAAAAGTTCTAAAATTTCACATGGTATTACACAACCAGCTAATTTGTTAATGAAAGGGGGCAGGTTCTTTTCAATACTTCTTCATTGATTTTTATGTGCTTTTTCAAAAATACAGATTTCTTCCATACATTTCAAAAGGATATTATATCAATCACACTTTTATATACAACTTATTATTTCATTAATACATACAAAATATTTTAAAACACATCTTTCACCCCACAATGTGAACATGTGTCTCACTTTATGATTTCTTTGCCCTCCAATCCAAGTATTCTTCAAACTCCTCTTCATCTGCACTGGAAGATACATCTTCCTCTTCTTGGCTCAACTTCACTCCCACACCTCCCACTTCTTCCTTCTTCTTCTCCAAGTCAATCACCCTGTTCCAATCACAATTCAAACATTGGTAAATAAAAATGTGCTCCTGATTACACTCAAATAATGGTTTGGCAGAAAACTATAGCAGAAGAAAAGTGAAGTAACTATTGAAAGATTACAGTCAAACCTTGGATTGTGAGCATCGTTTGTTCTGGAAACATGCTCATAATCCAAAGCACTTGTACATCAAGGAGTTTTTCCTATAAAAAATCAATGAAAACTCAATTCCTTCAAAAAATTTGTTCCAAAACCTAAAAATATTTAAGTACATCATAATGACTAACATAAATAACCATATAGTGTTTTTATCATTGACATTTAATATAAAGTAATCGATGTTATTGATTATTGTGTAGAACAACTTTTATTGTTACTAATGGAATCATTGCTACCAGTTAGCTCATTGTAATCCTTTTTTTTTGTATGTACAGCATTAACAAGGAACCTATCCAGTGACACTTGCTTTTGCCTCCTTTAAGAATTTCATGGAAATGTGACATTGCATTTTTATTATACCAATTCATCACTCCTGATGCTAGTCTTCTTTGGGTGGTGCTTTTCTACAAAATTTTGCATAGTTTCCCACATTTTACACACCTCTCTAATCTCATTTAAAATGAAGGATTCCTCTGTCTTTTTCTCCTCCTCCTTAGACAAGATCTCCTCCATAGTGTGCTGCTGTTGCTTGTGATACATATTCATCAGTTCCTGGTAGTCAACTCCTGGTCATGTTCCACTACCAGCTCTTGCATCTTTGTTCACCTCCAGTTCCATTGTCTTCCCCAAGGACACAGTTTCATCAACCGCTGACACCTCCCATTCATGAGCAAATCCCTAAATGCAACAAGGTCACAGTTTTCTACAAGCAGAATTGAGGGTTCTCTTGGTGACCCCACCCCCGGCTTTATCGATGATCTTGGGGCAGTTTATGATGTGGGGATGATTTTTCCAAAACTTGGATTGTAAGGCTGTTTCTTCAGTCACCTCATAGCATTGCTGAGAAAGTGATTTGAAAGTGAAAGTGATCTATGGAATAGAGTACTGGATTGGTGTTTGGTGGAAGAAACTTGACCTTAATGAACTCAAATGACATCATTAATTCATTCTTGAGGTTTGTAGGATAAGAAGAGGCATTATCCACAACTAGGTATTATTTTTTCTAAAAGGTATTTCGTCACCACAGGACCGAAGATCTCGTTGATCCACTCAACAAACAAGATACAAGTGGCTCGAGCCTTGCTTTTGGACCTCCATACAATATTTAACTGGCACTTCAGCACCTTCCATTTCACGAAGGCTTGTGGATTTTCAGAATGATACATGGGCATGCCTTTGAAATCACCATCTGCATTAGCACAAAAGAAGGGGGTGAGATGGTCTTTCATGTCCCTGTGGCCACACATAGCATTATCTTTTGTTGTAATGTAAGTCCTCTTTGGCATATTTTTCCAAAAAAAGCCCCATTGCATTGCAGTTAAAAACACTGTTGAAGGTAACACTTGTATACACTCAGCAGACAAAACAGTGTACATGTACTCTATGTGTTACTGGAGTTACTATTATATATACTACAAGTCCTGACTCCTATATCAATTTAAAATTTATGAAAAACTTTTGCTCATCTTGCAAAACACTTGTAAAACAAAAACTTGTTTTTCATGGACTAAGGTTTGACTGTACCACTGTTAATAATAAAAGTTGTCAACGTAAAAATCCCAAAATATTGAAATTGAAAGTAATTCACAAATAGGTAGCTATGCACAGAGTATTCTTCTATGAAAAAGTTATGTGGGGTTTTAATAAAAGACAAGAAAACAGATGGAGACTTAAGAGATATTTGTGAAACAAAAGTATGAACAAAGATAATATCCTAACCAAAGTGAAGAAAATATGGAAATTCTTTACATAACAGAAAAAGGTATACACACTGAAAATTTAGTTCCATTGCTATTTGTCATCCATAATTTTTGTAAACTGAAATTTTTTGCCATAGTAATCAATTTAAGATAGTTAATCAGTTCCTTTAACATAAATAATTGTTTGGGTGTTAAACTATACTATAATACTACTACAGCATAATTGTAATTGTGATAAATACATTAATTTTGTACTTATGTAAATATTATTCATAGATTTAGTTAAAGTTGATTCATCTCTGGTTCAACATACACGTTGTTGAATTTTTATTCCATTGACACATCACAGGTTTACCCATTCACATTAGCCCTACACGTACGACATATTTTATCTTGTTGATTTTGTTTTGTAGGCATAGGTGTGCTGTTTTGAATTATNAATCACTGCACATCAGAGATGGCAAACATTTTGTGGCAAGAGTGTTAATTTTATAGACATTAAGGATTTGTGTGCCAACATGGAGCCAAAACATGATTAATTTATGCTAATAATTCCTATTTTATTATGGTAACTCATGGATTCAGATGTTTTAAAGGACATAAATATTCATTAATTATCATTATTAATGAACAGAGTTCACATTTATTTACTCTGGAGTATCATCTTTTAAGTGAACAATACATAACAAGAATAGTAGCATCAGAGTTATGCATACCATTATACTCTGTTGATGGCACTTTTGGCATGTGTGCCAAAGATATGCAGTTCCTGCTGAATCTATTGAATAAATAAATATGCAAAGTTGCCCTTAAGAAACTCAGCTTTGTCAAGAGAACAGTCAGTAGGAGCAAAAATAAATCCTAAGTTATTATACAGTGATTGCTGAGTATTTTGTTGATACTTGTAACAAAACTAAGAGAACATTACCCAAAAGCATACATATGGAGGATGTGAATCTTTAGAGACAAAAGGTTTAAAGTAAGGCTCAGTTTACATAATATCTTCACTGGTTGTAAATTCTTGGAAGAGAATGCATCCTCCCCATTAGATTTTTCAATCTGAGACAGCAAGAAAAGTCAGGTTAATAGATGTTAGGACTGGTTATGCTGATGTTAAGGGAATTGGTTCATAAATTTCAAAGCCGAGCTAAGAATGTCATTATTATTAAAGTCACAGCCATTTCCAAGTCCTTCTACAAATAATACAGTCAGCAATTTTTGGCTCCAATGAACAAACACTTAACTTTTCAAAAAATTATCATTTTGTTTAGTTTAATGCAAGTATAGCCTTCACTCCTTTTCTTCACTTTGAGTATTATTAAACTTTCAGAGAAATCTTTCAGGTTATGGTATTTGATAAAGTCACAGATTGGAATTACCGTATTTTCTGGTAAATAACATGCACCTTCTAGATAACACACATTTTAAAAATCTCTTCACTGTGATAATGTATAGATAACACGCATTTAAAAAATTTCTTCTGAGATAAATGCATTGATAACGCGCATTTCAAAATTGTTATTATGTTGACGAGAATGTTTTTCACTACTGTAATATTTATGGTAATTACTCTTGTATTTTGAATGGAATTATTTGATTACGTTAACATTTACAATATGTTGGTTGAAATAAAATTGCCCTAGTTGTGAGTATATACTCTGTGATTTCCACAATATATGACATGCGTTGTTTAGTCATTTGTTTCAGAGTTCAATATTCAAGATATTCAATGAAACGAGATTTTCCGTTGTATATCACACACTATTATTTTTATCATTTTTCTATATTTTTTGTATAGATAACATGTGGGTTATCAACCAGAAAATACGGTAATAAATATGAGAAATTAAAAATGTGAAGAGGGGAATGGAATACTGCATCAAACTAATCAAATCATTGATGACAAAAAATGTGAAACTTAAAAGGTATTTACTATTCCCAAGTAGTTTCAAAGTGAAAGAAATTTACTGTCACATTCTCCCTTGATTCCAAAATTTAAAATAAAATTTCTGGAGCATTTTAAATTGGAATCTCCAAAAATACCCTTATTTTCCATGAATTATATCAAATTATTTCAGTCAATAATCAATGTAAACAATATTCTATCATTAAAGCCACTAAAATTCCATTTAGGTTTTTTTTTGTTATAATAATGAGGTAAGTTTCCATACACTTGATCCGAAATTGAGATCTCTCTCTTTCACATACCTTGACCAATTCCTCATTTGTTCTTCTATTTCATGAATTTGTCTTTCAGCAATTGCTTCTTCTTGATCTTCCATAATGATCTGAGCAGAGACTGTAGCTTCTTCCTTAATGGCTCGCTGGAAACGCTCCCATTCCTCCTCAATTGGGTCTTTGTATTCCACATTCCTCACCTAAAGACACCAAAGAATTTAAGTTTCTTCATTCATCTGAAATTCTCTAACTTTTGTTCAAGTGTTAAATGGATTTAAAATCACTAACACACAACCTCAAAGTTACTAACAGTCTTTAATTAACACTAAGAGGTATAGCAATGTCAGAGAAATCATTCATTCCTGAAATTACTGGATGGTGATTTCTAGGAGTCTGGAGCACTGGATAGGGACAATCAAATGGGAATTAAAATAATCCAAGCAGCCTAAGAATTTTCCCAATATATAAAAAGTGGTTGTTGAAAGTTAGAAGAAAAACATTACCCAACATTTATGATAGAGCCAACTAAAGATTTTCTTCCATATTTTCAAAGGAATGACTACTTGCAACATGAGCAACAAAGTGAACTATTATAAAGCAAATATGATACTTTTATCTGAGATGAATAATTAAGTGCTAAGAAATGTTGGAAGTGGTAGTCCAAACTCAAATTTCCTGTACAGCTACTATGCTGCACTCTAGTGGTTAAGCTATGATTTGTTTTTGTACTATCTTTTGTTTTGCGCGGGAAGAGCATGTTTTTCTCTTGCTCGCTCTGTCTGTTGCTGTACGTCGTGGGTGATGGTCTTGTAGTAAATAAATTGTTCTCTTCCTGGAAACGTGTTTTAAGAATCTTTCCTTTAAACCGCAAATGACCGTATAACAGGTCAAGGGCCCAGGAACGTAAGGAAGAGAATGCAGATTGTTTGAGACTGATTAGATTGAGAGTGGACATTCCTTGCTAGTAGACTGAGACCACGTGTTTTCGAGAATGGCTGATGGAAATGGCGATAATACGACTGTGAACATTCCGAAGTTGGAGAATGGCAATTACTTTGCTTGGCATCTACGTGTGAAGGCGTAATTGGTCGACAAGAATTGCTGGAATGCGGTCAACCCTGGATTCAGCACGCCTTTTAATAGTGAGCAGGAGAGGATCAACAGAAAGGCGCTCTCGATTCTTTACAGAAGCATGTGAGATGATTTCCTGTATGATATTGAGTCCTGCGAGAGTGCAAGGGAGGCTTGGGAAATTCTAGAGCAAATACATAACTCTTCTACGAAGTTCCATGCCCTGCAATCTCTTAAAGAAATGGTGAATGTGAGTAAAGAAAGTGGTATGCAAATGCAAGAATACACGGCAAAGATCCAACGATTGAATAAGAAAGTGCAGAAAGGGGGCATTGAATTTACAGATGAGTTGTTGGCTAATTTCTTTCTTGCTGGCCTGCCTGCCGATGAGTACGAGGTTTTTATTCAGAATGTTCTAAAGGAGCCAAATTTGACGACAAGGTACGTGAAAGGTCGCATGCTTGATGAGGAGAGACGCCGGATGCAACAGACGAGCACCGAGAATGAGAGAACGGCATTGGTGGCATTTAGAAGCAGGACTGTGAAGACCAAGACGAATTTTCCGAGTAAGGATTCAGGGACGACGGGTACGAGAAACTGCTTTAAGTGCAATCAACCAGGGCACATCAGTAAGTTCTGTCCGACAATCGATTGTAGACGATGCGGTAAACACGGGCACTGGGCGAAGGACTGCAAGAGCAAGCGGACGGAGGCGCAGAATGGCGACAAGGAGGTGAGCGTCAGGAGCCAAGCACCAAGAGGAGAAAGCGTAGCATGCGTGAGTGTTTGTGCATTGCTATCCGCTAGTAAATGTTACCAGTGGTTCCTCGATTCGGCCGCAACAGAACATATGACTCCACGGAGAGAGTTGTTCGAGTCATTCACCCCTCTGAAAGGACGAGTAAATTTTGGGAAAGGTTTTTCTGCTGTGGAGGGAAAGGGAACTTTGTCTGTGACATTGTCGGACAAGGATGGAGGGTGCGTATTGAAGATGAAGAACGTTTTATACGTACCAGAATTGAAATTTAATCTTGTCTCTGTAGGAAAATTAACGGAGAATGACGTGAGTGTATCATTCATGTCTGACAGGGCCGAGGGAGTGAAGAATGACATGTTGGTCTTTACCGCCTATCAACGGAATGGACTGTTTGTGTTGGAGAGTGCCAATGTCATGCCAAGGGACAACAGAGATGTAAGTATGGCTCTAATGACTGAGCAGGAGATTGAAGATGAAGATGTAATGGAGGCGATTGCATTAAAGTGTGTCAGCAATGTTACATGGCATCGTAGGTTTGGACACCTTCACGGAAGAGCGATTGACAAAATTCCTGGGTTTGAGGGTAAGAAGTTTGCCAGCATGAGTGAGTGTTCCACTTGCATTCAGGGAAAGCTTAGCAGATCAAGTGTTAGCAAACTTAGTGTTAGAGTCTCAGAAGGGCCATTAGATTTGATACATAGTGACTTGATGAGTGTGTCATCCATCTCGAATGGCGGTGCTTTGTATCTCGTAAGTTTCATCGATGACTGTACCAGATATGCAGAAGTAAGGCTTCTGAAGAGGAAAAGTGAAGCAGTGAACAAATTGAAAGAGTATGTGGCTGAAGTTGAGGTACTTCATGGGAGGAAGGTGAAGAGCATTCAGACTGATGGAGGGGGGGAGTATGTCAACAAAGAGATGCAGAAATTTCTTTCAGAGAAGGGCATCGTCCACAGACGAACAGTGCCACATTCTCCTCACCAAAACGGAGTGGCCGAGAGATATAACAGGACAATGGAGGAGATGATGAGGTGTTTGCTGTTGGAGTCTGGGTTACCAAGTACCTTTTGGGGTGAGGCAGCAAATACAGCCTGCAAGATAAGAAATTTGTGTCCATCTACTAGTATTCAAGACAATATACCTGCTGCATTATGGTTGGGACGAGATGTCTCCGAGGAGATCAATAGGCTAAGAGTGTTTGGTAGTAGAGCATGGCTTGCTCAGAATGATGGGAAATTAAAGCCCAGAGCTGCTGAACATGTATTTGTAGGCTATGAAAGGAATGTTAAGGGATTTAGGCTATACAACATGGAAACTAAAAGGGTTGTGATTGGACTTCATGTCAAATTTCAAGAGAGTATTTTTCCATTCAAATGTGTACCGGGAAAGGAGGGCTGTGATACAGGCAATAATTTATTTTATGTTAGTGACTCTGATGAAGTAACTGAAAGCCCAATCGAAAATGATGATGATGCTGTTAATACCAATGTTGATGTGCATGAAGTTGGACTTCGAAGAAGCAGTAGACAAGTAAGGCCCAAAAGATGTACATGCTGTAATTTAGCTACTTGTTCAATGGAGGGGAATTTTCTTGATGGGATGATTGAACCTTCAACTGTGGAGGAAGCTGTGACCTGTACATATGCTAAGGAGTGGAGAAAGGCAATGGACTTAGAGTACAGTTGCATGATGGACTTAAATGTGTGGGATATTGTTGAGAGACCTGTTGATGAGAGAGTAATTGGGTGTAAATGGGTGTTTAAGGTAAAATTTGGTGATGGTGAAAATGTAGAAAGATTTAAAGCCAGATTGGTAGCTCAGGGATTTAAATCACAAATGGGATTCTCGTGGGAAGATACATTCAGTCCAGTGATTCGCAAGAAAAGTGTCAGAGTGTTGCTTACATTAGCTGTGGAAAGTGGGTGGTCTGTTCATCACATTGATGTTACTACAGCCTATTTGAATAGTCCTGTGTCTCATGACATTTACATGGAGCAACCTGAGTTGTATGAGGACAAAACGAAGGGAAGGAATGGGTTTGTTTGTAAACTTAAAAGGAGCATTTATGGGTTGCCATGTGCCAGTAAGGACTGGAATGACTGTTTGGACAAAACCTTAAGAGATCTTAAGTTAGTGAAGTGCAAAAGTGATTCATGTGTATATTTTGGGGGAGATATCATTGTAGGGATTTATGTTGATGACATGCTAGTGCTGGGAGAGGAGAGGAAAGTTGTTAATTTTAAGAAATGTTTTTCAGAGTTATTAACTGTTAGGGATTTAGGTGTTGCAAATAAGGTGTTAGGAATGCATGTTGTACATAATGATCAGGGCATTTATGTGGAACAGAGACTGTATATACAGAAGTTGTTGTCTGAGTGTGGCATGGCTGAGAGTAAACCATATGTGGCTCCATTACCTCTTGTGGTAGATAATGATGATGCAATGTTTGAAAATGTAACTTTTTACAGGAAGGTTGTGGGTAGTCTTTTATTCTTGGCAAATAACTATAGGTGTGATATAGCATATGCTGTGGGAAGGGTAAGTCAAGCATGTAAAGCACCCACTGTAGGAGACTGGAAGTCTGTAAAGCATATATTGCGGTACTTGCGAGGGACTGATGAGTTGTGTTTGTGCTATCAAAAGAAAGGTCAACCCATCAAGATTTATTGCGATGCATCATGGAACAGTGAGCCTAAGGGTAAATCCATTGGGGGATTTGTGGTAATTTTTGCTGGGGGAGCATTGACTTGGTTCAGCAAGAAGCAATCTTGTGTGGCTGCATCTACAGAAGAATCTGAGTTCATCAGCATGTCTGAAGCAGTCAGAGAATTGAAATGGCTCAGAAGCTTATTCACAGAATTAGGAAAGGAAGAATTTATAGAAAAACCATGTGATGTGAATTGTAACAATACTCAAGCTATACGTTTGGGTTTGACTGGGGTAGTGACTGAAAGATCTAAACATATAGATCTCAAATACCATTTCTGTTATGAACAGGTAGAAGTTGGGAATGTAAACTTTAAGTATGTTCCATCAGATGAGAATGTCAGTGATATTTTTACCAAAGCTCTGCCTGGTCCAAAGGTCAGGAATTTTTGTGCATTGCTGGGTTTGTAGAGAAAGGATAACATTTCCTTTTAGTTGGTTGAAATTGTTTTTGTCAAGTTTATTTTTTTTTTCAATCTTGTTTGTATGATTTTTTTTGGCTAATTGTATATGCTTCATGTAGGAATCTTTGTTTACTTTTTGATTGTGAAGTAAGGACTACATTTTTTTTGTTGATTGGAGTGTTGTTTTGTGTAATTTTATCATATAATTTGTTTTTGAATTAAGTTTTTTTGTGTGAAGTGGAAAAAAATTTTTTTTTGCTTTGAGTTTGACCTAGGGGGAGTGTTGGAAGTGGTAGTCCAAACTCAAATTTCCTGTACAGCTACTATGCTGCACTCTAGTGGTTAAGCTATGATTTGTTTTTGTACTATCTTTTGTTTTGCGCGGGAAGAGCATGTTTTTCTCTTGCTCGCTCTGTCTGTTGCTGTACGTCGTGGGTGATGGTCTTGCAGTAAATAAATTGTTCTCTTCCTGGAAACATGTTTTAAGAATCTTTTCTTTAAACCGCAAATGACCGTATAACAAGAAAACTCAGTAAACAATAAAATATCACCTAAAATTTATCTAGTCAAACCAACATGAGTTACATTCCTCAATCCATATCAAAATGGATAGCTACCATATTCACACTCAATCAGATACCCCAGAGAACTATCTACCTACAAATGACAAAGTCAATAAAAATCACTAATCCAGGAAAAGGGTCAGACTAAATACCTGAACAACAAGATACGATAAGTGTCAGGAGTATGAAAAAATAACCCTGTAGTAGGCAAAACGGGATATTGGCTTGCTAAATGAAAGAGGGAAATGTAAAATAAAAATTATAAACAACTTAGAAACCCAAAATTAACTCTTTGATAACTCCAACTTAATACAAAATTACACCAAAAATGGCCAAACATCTTCGAATCTAATGGATGGAATACCCAAGCAACGCATATCAATAGCAATGTTGATTTAATAAAATACAATTATTAATAATAAGCATTACACTATTTCTTCATTTATTCACCACAATAATTTCTGAATTCATTTCAAAAATTTCCATTCCTAATAGAGAAGTTAATAATTAAACATATTCAACTAACTTTGGCATCCAGAACTGGGTCGTCAAAAAAGCCTTCTGGAAGTGTTTCTGACGAACGCTCTTTCACAGGAGGCTTTCCTTCAGAATTATCGTCCACAGGTCCTGCAACTTGAATAGAAAATTTTTTATTGGCACTCAAATCAGTGACAGGGTTTCCAATTTGATGAATAGAGTTTTCAGCCTGAGCTAAGCAGACCACTAAATATAAAATTTTTATGAATAGGAAAGTAAAGTAAAGCAATGCACAAGAGAGAAAGTCATAGTCAGTTAAATAAAAGATCTTTAGGTACGAGTACATATTCTACATAATTTCATATACATATTGATTACACAGAGATTTATAACAATCGTTAATTCAAATGGAAATCAAGCATAAGCATAAGGTGAATATTTTGTGTAAAATTTAGGGCTATCAACATAAACAACATACACTCAAATAAACAAGGAAGTTTCACATTAAATTCATAGAATATAAGAAAAAGCTATTTCTAGCATAGGAGGATTCAACTTGCTCATTTTTCACATTGCAAAGCAGATAACAATTTCATGCATAGAAAGTTCAACAGAATAGGTAACCTATGGTGAACTGAGAGCCACATTTACGATTTATGAAACCCACAAGCCAACGATATCATTAGATGGAGACACCTGTTCATTCTGGGTGTAACAAGCATGATAATTTTTTAATAATGAAAACTATGGAAACTTGAGAGCTATTACCACCTTTCATTGTTTCTTTGCATTCCCAAACGAAAAAGTATCCTTTAATGACACCCTTCATTGTACAAAGTAAAAATTGTAGCCATAAATGCATCATGAAACTCAAAAAATTTTGAACAAAATTGAAGACATGGCAGATTGTATGGATGGAAGTAGTCCAAATAAGAGTGCGATCAGGAACATACCCTAGTTGCAGTTTAGCAATGATAATAATAATTTAATTTTAAAAACTGAAAAAGTGGGAGTCCAGGTGTTCTGCTCGAAACATTGAGGAGTGCTTTAATGGCCCTCTTCTGAGCTGAGAAAGCTTTATTAGCTGCTGATGAGTTACCCCAGAATATAATTTCATAGGCCAAGTGAGAATAGATATTGGCATAGTAAATGGCAGTAAGTGATTCATGAGACACTAACTTTCGAATAAGAAAAATATTTATGAGAGTTTGGAAGTGAGTTGATTAACATGAATAGACCAATCAAGATTATCACTGATGTATAGACCAAGGAATTTAACCGACACAGAACTGGAAATGCTACTGTTGTTTATTTTCAGAAGAAGGGTAGTACTGGGAGGAGAAACTTTAGTATGAAATCGTAGGAACATAGTTTTTTTATCATTTAAATGGAGACTATTGTCGTAGCACCATTTGGCCATTGATTCTGTTGAATGGCTTGCATTAAAATATAGGTCATCGATATTTTTAGAGCGGTTAATAGTGGAAGTATCATCTGCATAGAGTATGACGTTTGTATTACATAGGGTGTTTGGTAGATCATTCATAAATATGATAAATAAAAGAGGCCCTAAATCCTTGGAGAACTCCAGAAGTTATGGGCAGATGCTTGGAGTACACATTATGTCTGACATTTTCTGTCAGATTTGGTATTTTCACAGTTTACTGTCGACCAGTTAAAAAGGACTTGATCCATTTCAGTGTAATACCATTAATACCCAAATTATTAAGTTTCATGTATAGAATTTCATGATTTATGGTATCAAAAGCTTTACTAAGGTCAAAAAGGTACCAAAGACAAATTCTTTATTATTCAATGTATCAATTATCTAGTGGAGAAGCTGATAGGTAGCAGTAGTGGTGGAGCACTTATATCTAAAACCATGTTGAGAATGGTGAAGTAAATTATAATGATTTAAATAATTGATCAGGCAAGAAAATAAGAGTTTTTCCAGGATTTTAGAGAAAACTTGAGGACGGATATGGGATGATAATTACTAGAATTTGTGTATGAACCTTTTTTATGGACTGAAGTAACATGAGCAAGCTTCAGGATGGAAGGGAAATGTCCTTCACTTATAGAGGAGTTGGAGATTGTAGAGGCAATCCAATGTGAAGCCTGTTTGATGATTGTCATGGGTATCTCATCAGAACCAGCTGACCAACTGTTTTTGAAAGAAAGGATTACCTTTATGATTTCATTGGGATCAGAGGGGAAGGGAAATATTGATTGAGAGACAGGTCTGGATTGGCAAGCATTTAGATTGGGCCTAGGAGAAGAGAGACAGAATTGCTTGTTAAAATTGTTAGCAATTTCCAGAGGATTGGTTGACATGGTGTCATTGAAGTTAATACTAGGTGGAATCCGCATAAAGGTATTGGCCTTGGAGAACTTTATAATGACATTCCAGGCAGCTTTGACTCTGTTACTGAATAAAGAAATATAATGATCATTCTGGGCATGAATGTAAACTTGGATTTCTTGCTTATATCTTTTCAGCTCGGCTTGGTATAAGCCATGAGCAGATCTGTCTATGTTTTTGCAAAAGTAATGCAGATTACGTAAAGATTGACCTTCTGCAGTCAGTTCGTTGGAAAATTTAAATTTTTTAGTTGAGGAACGGAGAAGAACCTTTTTGATAGGATAAGCATGGTTGAAGTGGCTGAGGAGCAGATTTAAGAAGCATTTGAATTTATCTTCAGTATTGGTCTCAGAAATAACATTGGACCAGTCCTCTTGAGATAGAGTGCTAAGAAAGATATTGGTAGTATGAGGATTATAAATACATTTAAACTTAAAAGTTTGAGTACAATACAAGGAGTGTGGTGGGTTTAAATTGGTATGTAAACCTTGATGGTCAGAAAGTTCATGGAACACATTTGTATGAGAAAAATCTTCACTAGGAATGTTAGTGATAAATAGATCTATTAGTGATGATGACTGAGAACAGATTCTAGTTGGAGAGTTGTTGACAATCCTTAAGCCAAAAGAATTAAGTAAGTTTAAGAGCTCTACTTTGGCAGTGCTGTTGCCATTAATGTTAATATTGAAGTCACCAAAGAGCAATATATTACAAATATTATAATTATTAATAAAATGAAAAACATCAATTAAAGATTCAAGAAAAGCTTTAGTAGAAGCACTTAGAGATCTGTAGACTCCAATCACAGCAAATTTAATTTCATCTGATTTAAAAATAGAAATAGCGTATTCAAATTCCTTTTCAATACAAGAAGAGAATTCTAGGTTAGTAGAGCTTAGATTGATGTTGGAGTAAATAGCAATGCCACCGCCTCAATTTACAGATCTACAGAAACATGAGATGATTTTTAGTCCACCAAGAGCACTTATAGTTACTATCTATACTACTATAAGTTCACTATCCTTCAGCCAATGTTCACATAAAATCAGAATATTTGCGTTCAGGCCCGATAAAAGCACCTCTAAGATATCAGTTTTGTTTCTCAGGGATTGAATGTTCATAAACAGTATAATGATTTAGGACAGGAAATACTATTATTTGCCCGGGTAGTAACGTCTTTTCGTTCACTATTGGCAGGAATCTCAGATATATATAATCCATCTCTTGCTGAATCATTTTCGAAATTCAGTCATATTAATAATTAGAATAAAACAATCTGTAATAATTAATACATACGTGGTGAGTGGATGAATTAGTATTAGAAATCCTATAATAATTAAGGTTAACATTAAATGAAAATAAAATTATTTAAGTTATAAAAGCCACCTAAAGACTCAAATATGCACTTGGAATTTCCCTTCAAACTAGTAGAATTAGTTTTAATGGTGCCTTGACAGTTGAAGTCATTTACACCATGCTAACTAGTGTACCACCGAACTGAAGCCAACACTTTTATAATATCTTCTTCATTTTAATTCTGCATTAATTTCTACTGCAATCTTAATGCTTTTCATTGTTGTCTTAGAAGTTCATAGCTTGGTGTTAGTATTTTTTTATCATAAAGAGATTCAGATATCTATGGTACTAGATATCCATAAATGATTAATTATTCCGAACGCCTAAACTATTCCTATATAATTTTCACTACATTATGATAAAAGCGTTTTCCCTTAAACCGACTTTACTCGTTATTGATATCAACAAGTTCGATGGAAAACAGTAATTGGAAAATATATAAATCGGGTACTTTAAATCCCATCACCAAAATAGAGAATGCGTGAAATGTAAAGAATCTTAATTACCTGGTTCATTTTCTTCCTCATCTGAATCGTTATAGTCGTTTATAAGACCACCAGCCGTTTTTGGTGATTTTATCGCGTTCCCTATAGTAACATTTTTAATGTCGCGTTCATCTGGGCTAGGAGACGATGATCCTGTTCAATTGAAAAACATGTGGAAATTCAAAAGAGATGATTTGAAAATGAAAAGATAGATAAGAAGAATAAATGTAGAAGAAAATAAAGAAGAATATTCCATAATCTTGCCTTTTAATTTCTTCGTCGGAGGTTCACAGTCAAGTTTTCTGCCGTCTATACCGATTGGTTTTTGTGCTTGTACTTCTCTTCTTTTCTTCGCGTTCGCAATATTGTCTTTATGTTGTTTGCTGTTAATATGAACACTCCATACAGCTTCACTTCTTACTATCGAACCACACAAAATACAGCTTAATTGACCATCCTTGGAGTACTTGTTGCCAGAGTTAAGGTAAAAAACAATGCTTACGTACAAATATTTATTAAATAAAGGCTACGTCTTATAACAAATTCTAAATCTAATCTTGAGCATGCATTAAAGGATATTTTGCTAATGGAGAATCGATCCTTTTCACAGATTCTAATAGTTTCTTCTTCTGTTCTAACATAATTTTCCGTAGTTCATTCTGATTAATAGTTTTTCTCGCTGGTTTCTTAATACCCGACATGATAATTCTTAGTTAATAAACGCAATAATAATTTAATGGATAATTTGAATGACAAGACTCGCAATTTACTATTCATTTGTCCGTAGAAGCAATATCCGGGGGGAAGGCGGTCCAATCATAAGTTTAAAATATCCTTGAAAAGAGTCTTTACAAATTCACTCAAATAAGATTCATAAGTTTGTAATGCATAAGTAATTACTTAATTTGCATGAAGGCCATTCATCATTTATGTAAATTTAAGTGTGTATGTAATCAAACAAAGATCATAAGAGGAAATTCCGACGCAGAGTGGGCTAGAATCGAAAAAAGCTGGCCAAAAATAAGAAAATGGTTTTTTGGAGTGAGAATTTTGAAACTTCGCATGGCTATTCTTATATAAATTCTGCATATAAGTACCAAATAATTTACTCTTACTCCCGCGCATTAAAATTCTACAGAGGGTCAAAGTTGACCAAATTTTACGAAAAAAGCCGCGCGGATATGGCTCTTGCATCGCCATCGAAGATTCGGTATATAAATCGGCGTCGCAAATTGTCGCAGGATTTTATTTCAGATTCCTCTTTAGGAAGCTTCATAGAACATCGTGGTATAAGTTAGCCCGTGTATATCGTGGTACATCACTACTATTTTCCTCGCTTTAGGTGAAAATTTGCCGTAAAATATTGGTTCGCCATTTTGTTGTATAACTTATGCAAATATTCTACTAAGATCATTCAAACCAAGTACTATAAAGCATAAAGAATAGGTTTATAATACAGCATCGTTTTTTACCCGATGATTTTGCTCATTTGGGTTCAGTGTTGGCTTGAAGTTGAAGAAATTTGTGAAAAATCGAAGACCGGCTTTTTTCGTAAAATTTGGTCAACTTTGACCCTCTGTAGAATTTTAATGCGCGGGAGTAAGAGTAAATTATTTGGTACTTATATGCAGAATTTATATAAGAATAGCCATGCGAAGTTTCAAAATCCTCACTCCAAAAAACCATTTTCTTATTTTTGGCCAGCTTTTTTCGATTCTAGCCCACTGTGCGACGTCTTGGTTAGCCCCAGATCCTTGATTTAGTCTACAACAACAAAGTTGCCAAAGACGTATTTTTATAATATGGACATTATATTATAAATTAAGGAATTTATTTGCATATCTTAAGTCTCAAACAGAGTGGACGAGCCTACTAGCAACTCGCCAGTAAATTTACTCGCTCCCGCTCCCGGTTAATTCGCCCGTGTATTGCTAGCTTACTCGCATTGCTAGTACGTAAAACTAAAGTTGAAGTCTGGGCTAATTGTCTTGCTACTCATTACCGCTTTTACTATCTTGCCACTAAACTCCCTGTGTCATATATTTTTTAGGTGAGATCTCTCCGTAGTATCAGTTAATAGAGCGAATGTGGGAGTTTACTATACTATAGCCGCTGGATCTTGATCTGTGCTCCGCCCATTGTGCCCTTGTCGATGAAGAAGCGCGGTTGCCAAATTTCACTTTTTGAGATTGATGAAAATTGGCTAGAATAAAATATACGCAAATGTAACGCAGAATTAATCCCTGAACAGTTTTTCTGTAGTGCTGATAACCAATATTTAAAAAATAATTCATTAGATTTTCGCAGAATCTGTATCTTATTTTTTACTGTCATTTCTAAAGGCATTTTGGCTAAACAGTTCATGTAACGAAGTTTAAAAATTAACAGTAAGTTGTCCATTTCCTTAGCTTTCGCACGTTTGTTACTTTTTTGAACATGTTAATTTGCTAAAAAGATAAAAATATTTTTATCTTAGTGGGACATGAATTATTTAGTCTACGTCGTGAAAAAAGTAGTCTCTGGCTAAATTACGTTCTGCTACAGTTATCCCCACAAACGTTATGTATATGGTGTAAGCAAGCATGGAATAAGTTTTTAGTGTAAGTTTCATCCCAATATCTTATTTGTGGCTTGAGTTATGGTTGTTTAAATAAACATTAAATGCACGCTGAGCCCAAATCGCAGGCATTCTGCATCGAATATGTGATATAATTCTGTATATTGAAGAACTTATTTCAAATTAGACTCATATTATTAGTTGGCAATACATTATTGTTTAATATATTTTTATCAGTCCTTCCAGTGCCTTAACAACAATAACAAGACACATTAATCATTAAATTTACTTCATGTAATCATGTTAAACAAAAAAATAACATACATAGTGATGTTTTTGTTATGCATTTAATTAAAATATGGAATGTGTTAAATCAAAAACATATTAACCATGAAAACTTGTGGAAAATTAACGTGTCAATCCCTTAAATAGGTCACCCCTAAATTGTCACCAGCAATAGCAGTTACAGTCGAAGATCCTGCCTCATTCAGTTGCCAGAAAGAAATATTTTTGTTAATAAATGAGGAATATAATAGCAGGCAGTTTAGTAACAGAAAATGATATAGAATGCTTCATAAAATCCCACATAAAAGTATATTTAGCTCGACATATTTACCATACATATGTATGCAAATAGAAGGTGATGGTTTGGTGAGGGTGAGGATCTAAAGAATTGGGGTTGGAAAAAGATTTGAGAGCTCGTTCATGCATCAATGTTAGGGAAACAAACAATATCCATTTCTTGTAAGAGGTTCAGGCGGCGACTTTGATATTCGCGATGAATGCTCTGCTGGAAGGTGCTGCTATACCCATACTACAACAGGTAAAAGGTAAAGTTGGGTATGGGATACCCTCTCTTGAGAGGGAGTTGTATTCAGGGGATGTTAGCCTCACATTTTTTCGGATGTGCATCCTTTGCATTGCAGACAAGAATTCATGAACCCCATTTCAGCCCATTGTATCCCCTCTGTCTAAAGAAATTCCCTATAGTCTTTGGGTGTAAAAGGGTTTGAAAAACTCAGCCTTAATGTTTTCTGGGAATGCATTCCCCAACCTGCATGAAACTTTCCCTAGGAACGGCCTTCCCCATGAAACCTTTTGTTTTTCCAGAGCTAAAATTTTAGGGGTGGTGACCAATTCCGCCCTCTTCCCTCTTTTTTGTTGTATATTGTCTATTAAATTATTGCTGTAGCACAGGATGTGCTTTATTAATATTAAAAAGTTTGTTTTCCCCAGTCAAATGCAATGGCAGTTCTGAGATATGAAGAGAAGAGAAATCGCTTTCAATTTGTTAAACAAATTTTATATTCTGGTAGAATAAACTTAATAAATCAACAAACATTTATGGCTGGCCAATTTTTCCTTACAAATACAGCGAACATCAACGGCTTAACGACCCTAAAGAAGGACATAATTAATTACTCTTACCAGAATAAAATAATTCTTTCTCAAAAGTATCTATAAGTGATTTGGCTCAGATTGAGGAAATGGATAAAAAT
Source organism: Ladona fulva (assembly GCA_000376725.2). Taxonomy (NCBI): domain Eukaryota; kingdom Metazoa; phylum Arthropoda; class Insecta; order Odonata; family Libellulidae; genus Ladona; species Ladona fulva. The sequence goes on along the minus strand of KZ308920.1, from coordinate 448,683 downwards.
GGATAATAAACGCTCCATTCTAATGGAGCGTTTTAATATGTATGTGTTTATATCCGCATTATTAACTAAAGTAAAATAGAAGCTAAATGAAAATACATAAAAATTAATTTATGCTAGCACAAAAATAATGATTTAAATCTACTATATAAAAGAATGTATAAAACTTCAAGCAAAAAAAACAAAATATTACAAGTTAAATCACTCTACACAATAAAGTCAAAAATCTGTAAATAACTATAAAATATAAGTAAAAAAGGAATAAATGTAAGACTAAAAACCGACCTAAACTATAAAACGAAAATTTACCAAGATATTACAAAAAACGAGAATTGCAGCAAAACAAGCTTCCAAGCAGTCATGACCGACAGAGTGAGAGAGAGCTGAACTGACTGTCAGAACTGCAACACTGTACGAATTTTCAGGCTTCCCGCCCAAAATCGGGACTTACTGTTGGCTAGAGCTCCCCGACCCCTGAAATACCTCGTGGGCCGAGCACAGATCACAACTTAGCTGGTTAACCCTAGCTGTGTTTCATTGTATATATAATAGCGCTGCTCAGTAGTAGATAAAAATAGATGTAGCCATTGCGCCACAGTTCATACAAGGTGGCTTTAGTAGTCACATACGAGCCCGTCTGCTATGCTTACCTATACATTGCGTATTTTGAGTTTTTATTTTAGGTTTCGCTACCGAAATAAACTCAGTATAAGGAAATAAGTAACACCAATCAGAAAGTTCTTCAAAGAAAAAAAATTGAATAAATTAAAATTTATTAAGATGCGCGTAGTTGATCATGTTTCCGCTTCATCTGGCCACTAATCAGGACTTCGTAAGACAGCTTCCCTGTTCTCCTTTCCACCACACCAGGTTGCAAACCAGGTTTGCATTTGTTTTTGACCCATTCTTCATCCCCTTGCCTTAAGGAACGTGCTCTGACATTGGTATCATGATAAACTTTTTGTTTCCACACCTCCATCTTGTTCCTTGGATCCGGTTTCAGGCGATCCAACAGAGTTGGAAGACGATGACCCAGGAACAACTCAGCTGGTGCTTTGCCTGTTGTTGCATGTGGTGTGTTGCGGTATGATAGTGGAAACCGTTGTAACCACAAGTCTTGATCCCCTGCATCGCTCTAAGAGGTTAGGAATCACTGTTTAAATGTTCGCACGAACCATTCTGCTAAACCATTGGTTTTTTTATGACGCCATATCATAGAGTAATCTTAAGATTACTCTATGATATGGCGTTGTGCATTATATTTGCAAAATTTTCGGAACTCCTCTGAGGTAAAACTTGTCCCATTGTCTGACACTAGTTGTCGTGGAACCCCATACCTGGCAAATAGTCGTCGAAGTGTTATGATTAGCTGTTGGCTGGTCATATCCTTCAATTGAACCACTTCAGTCCATTTGGAATATGTATCCACCAAGATAAACCATTGTTTCTATTGGAATTGACCTGCAAAATCTACATGAACACGCTAACAGGGATATTCCATGAGTATAGTGGTACCTCAGGTTCTTGGCCACGATTCTCTTGGCATGCTTGACATTCTTTAACCCAGTCATTTATGTCTTGGTCCATCTTTGGCCACCATGTATAGAACCGAGCCAAACTTTGCATTGCTGCAATTCCGGGATGACACTCGTTTGGTACTGCTAACATGAGTCGTCGTTGAGCTGTTGGTATCACCATTCGAATCCTCCACAAAAAATATCCCACATTCTACCGAGATCTCTTCTCATCATTCAAAGTCCCTACTTCATTCCCCATTCAGCTCAACCTTGTCATTCTTCATTGGCCATCCTAGGTCCACAAAGTATTTGATTTTGGACAGCACTTGGTCCTTTCCTGTCGCATGTTGCAATATCTTGGTCAATAGTGCCAAATCTGCAACTTTCCCTCCCATGACCAGGTTAACAAATTTCCGCTATCTTGATGACCATTGGTTCTCCTTGCCGGGTTGGTATTCCACCTTGTAATTATATTAATTTAAATACAAGGCCCAACGTTGTAATCGATTGCTGGCAACCTTTGGAAGATCAAGCTTTTCTCCAAAAATTCGTTCCAATGGCTTATGGTCCATTTTGAGCTTAAATGGCCGTCCCCACAAATAGTTGTGGAACTTTCTGACTCCAAACACCAAGGCCAGTGCCTCTCGATGAATTGGACCATAATGACATTCCACTTTGGTCAATGTTGGTGATGCATAGGCAATTGGCCAATCTTGCCCGACCGCCATAGTCTGGAACAAGACTGCCCACACTCCACACATTGAGACGCATCACATGCTAGCACCACAGTTCCATTTGTATGTACCTTGGCATGTCAAATTCCAGCAGCAAATTGATGGCATAGTTGTTCATCTAATGCATTGGCATAGTCACATGAACGACTCAGGTTCCTCAACTGATTGAAACTTTCACCATCTTGATCAATCGCAGCGTTGAATTCCATTCTGGCTGCAAAGATTGTCAATACTGGTTTGTATAAGGAAGGCCTCTTTAACTTGCTCATGTCTTTGCATTTACCTCGTTTGGGTAGAAAACATTACGTACCGCCTCCAAAGGTTCTGCACCGACATATGCAAGTAACAGCTCCCATTGAGCATTCTCCATCTCAATGTCCGCATTGCCCTTTCACTCTGCACATTTGCTCAAACTGGAAAATATACGAATCCCATGTCGATTTTTCCTTGTCAAAATCATGAAAAGAAAACTTGCACATTTGTTTGGCTATCGCCTCCACCATTGTATTTGATTCCTTTTCCACTATCTCATCACGCAGATTCAAATCTATTTAATTGCACTGATTTAATATTACCACAATGTATTATTACCGAAATCCCATCCTCATCACCAATGTAATAAAAGGATGCTCAATTTCAGAATCTGATTGCAACTTAATTCCAAATATATTCAATGCAACATCAATCAGAAATCAATCCCCAACTAACAATTAACAACGATAACAACATAACCAACGTAAATATCAATATCCTACAGTAATCGATCAATTCCTTCCTCTCTACAACCATAGTACATGTCAATTATGCAGATTTAAAACCCATTTAAATGTCACACGTGATATTATTAATTTATATGTGCTCAAAAAATTTGTCAATGGAAAGAATATTTCTTGAAAACACATTTTCACTGCCAAGCTTCACCAGGACAATTCCACATGTAGATGAGAGATTAACAGTGAAAAACATTTCAAGGGTTGTTAGGTTCTGGCTCTATAAAAATATCGTGGAAAAACTGCATGTACTTTTCTTCAAACCGATCTGCAGTTCTGTTAACTGCAAATCAAGAACAAACTTACTCCCTCTTTCCCAAAACATTTTTGATTTCGGCTGCAGTAATTTACTGTTTTTATGTACGTCCTCATCTTCAGATGAATTCCACATTTCTTTTTACATTCTTCGCATAGCTGCTTTCAAAGTTCTTTAAGCTTGTCAGTATTCTGTTATTGGTCTTGTTCTTTCAGATACAGTATCCTACATGCTGTAATGAGAAATAATTTTTACTTCTTGCAAAACCGTTTCAATTAGGCCAGTTACAATGACGGTTTTGAATTCTTCCTTCCAAAATTTTCTCATGGTCATGTTGTTAGCCTCACTTATTTTAAAGCTCCTGGTAAAAACTGCTCTAGTGTATATTTTTAAAAAGGTGACAATATCAGCTGATCCATTGGCGGGATATGAGATGTGGTTTTGGTAGCAAATAATCATCTTAATAAAATGAAAGTGCTTAAGAGATTTTCCTGTGGGCAAAACACACCCCTAAAGAAGTTCTCAACAGTCATAGAAATTTGATGACCATGTGAAGAATGTGTGAGTCTTTCTCGAGATTGTCAAGATGTAACAGAAGTTTCTGGGAAAGTACTTTTTCAGAAAAAAAATTGGAGACCTTAGAACTTTAGTGCACCTCATAGTTTATGATAGAAATACTACCAATTTCAGAAATACCAATAACACTACTTTCTAAAAAGAAAATCGTAATATGAACTTAAGCTCAACCAATGCTAATAATAATAGTAACTGAATCAGGTCAATGTTATATCTGTGCAAACATTGATGTGTCCAACTTAATAGATTTAAATGTAATTTTATCAAAAATTATCAGCCAAAAATGACTATGATTAGGTATTATCCTCTTCTGGATGTCTCGAGGAATATAAATGACGTCTCATTTAAATCCAACTCCCATTAATGAAGCATCACAAATGAAAGCCTAAGACTATCTAAGACATTTTTTACAGCCGCTTGTGTCTTTAACCAAGGCATCACTAAATTATTTTTCATCTTTCTCTATTTGCTCAGCAACAATTATAAACTGAGAGCCATGTTTTAGCATCACACAATTTTCAAGTAGGGCTCACATTTTCACATATTAATGTTATATTTATTTATCACATGTGATGACTACAAATAAACTTTATGCCAGGTGGTAGACATAGTCATTTAAGAGGCCATATTAAAGACTAATATTCCTGCACAGTATTCACTGTAGTCGGGAGAAAAACCCCTCCAAAAAACCTCTTGAAGGCAGCATTTCTCAAAATGTAATACAATAACTAATACAATGTTATTAATAAAATATTAGCAAATTTAATATTATGATTTACAATTTCAATATTATGCATAGTAATATAATAAGAGGTAAACATTATTATAAAATTCACAGTTGCTGGCAATGTTTTGTGGAAATACATCATGAAGAGAATGAAAATAGTTGTACTTTTTCCACAATATATTTATTATTAAAAACAAATGATAAAAACTCATGACTAGTTCCAGCGAATGATCACTTGATGATGGCAATCATTCGCCGAAACTAGTCATGAGTTTTTATCATTTGTATTTAATAATAAATATATTATGGAAAAAGTACAACTATTCTCATTCTCTTCATAAACTTTATTATATCATTACACCATTATTAATATACATAACACACTAGATGCAGTATCACTTATACAGTATTTTCTCACTTTAGAAAATCATTTTAATTTCATTCACAAAAACACTGCAAAGGTCAAAAACTTCTTCAGGTAACTGGTTCTATTTCGTTATTCTCCGATTCAGAAATGAACATTTACAAATAGATGTCCTTGGATTACGTGTAGAAACTTCATATTTATTATCCTCTCTCCCAAGATAATGTGTCTTTAATTCTACTTTTCAAATCTTTCATGGAATGCTTTCCTGCAACTGTTTTATATATATTCCCTAGCCACAGAGGATGCAGAAGATGGAGATTATTCTACTTGTCCTCCCTGTGGCAATGAAATGGAGACAAACAAGGAATTGAAAGAGCATATTAACAGTGTGCATTTGTCACTTTTCGTTGATGAACAGAGAAATGATAAAGTTGTAACTGAAGAAAAGACATACAAATGCACCTTCTGTGGGAAAGCATTTAAGCAAAAACATTTAGTGTCGCATCTCATGATTCATACAGGGGAAAAGCTTTTTAAATGTAATTTATGTGAATACAGTACCCATTATAGTTCAGCTTTAAAAACACATATTGTAATTCACTCTGGCAAGAAGCCATTTAAATGTAATATAAGTGAATTCAGCACTACAGACAGTTCATCTTTAAGTAGGCATATTTGCAAACACAGTGGTGAAAAGCCTTTTAAATGTGATATTTGTGAATACTGTACTTCAGATAGTTCATCCATAAGAAGACATGTTCGTTTACACACTGGCAAAAAACCTTTTAAATGTAATTATTGCAGCGCTTCTTGTAATTCAAACTTAAGGGCACACATGTGTAGACACACTGGTGAGAATCCTTTTAAATGTAACATTTGTGGATACAGTACTGCACAAAGGGCAAATTTGAGAGCACATATTAGTGCACACACGGGAATAAAGTGTTACCAATGCTCTGACTGTGATTACAGTGAAACTCATTCTTATAAGCAAAAGAAACATGTTGAAACAACCTGAGTAGAACCCAATGAAAGTGAAATCTAATTGATTCTTCCCTGAGTTTTGAATAATTAGTTTTTTGCAGCTTAACTTTTCCATCCTAGCATATAATAAAACAAACAGCTATTTGTAACTGATCACTGAATTAGAACACACACACAATAAGGCTGAGGCCTAAGGGTTTCATTTTGCTGAATTAAAATGTAGGAGCCTTGCATAAAAACTTTTTACCACTGTAGTTTGCTAGTTTGGCATGGATTGTAAATTATTGTAACTATCTGACGAAGGTAAAGTTCCTAAAAAACCATTCCAAGATGTATTATATTTTGATTTATCAGAAATAAATTCAGATTTTCTTTCCTATTATCTTTTTCATTGAACCCAGCTCTTCTAAATTATGAGCTTATAAATGATTTTCATCAGCATTAAAAACTATTTAATAGAAAAGATGTATTCTGTTATGAACTATCTGGACAGTGCTATTTCATCTAATAATGTCAAATAAATGTCAATTGTAATGTTACTTTTCATAATGGGGATCAAAGAATAAAAAAATAATCTCTCTTGTTTGTGTATGTATGATTTCTAAATTGTTTTAAATGTGTTCCAGGGTCTTTCCAGGGCTCTTCAACGATAAGTGATGGGGTGCACTTGGGATGGTGGGGCCATGCTTTTAAGTCATGGGGAAGTTAATACAGTGAAACTTGCCTGTAATGGAACCTGTACATAGCAGACTTGTCCATTATGGTAAAATTTCTTGGTCCCAACCTGCAGATAGGAATTTGCAAGTAAGTGAACTTGCATTTAATGGAACCTGCCTAACACATCATTGGAACAATGTTTCATTACCTCTGTGTTACAGAATTATGATTCAAGCAAAAGCAATAATATTTGATGAAATATTAGGGTAAATCAGCTAATGGATGGCTTGGCAGTTTTAAAGGACGTCCTATTGTCATGTGGACCAGTTTCCTTAGAGGTAAATGATGTGGATATGGTCGTAGTCTCCCACCGGAAATCAAAATCGAAATATTTAATTAAAAACAACCATCTGCAGGATATTTTTAACATTGAGGAAACTGCTATTTTTCCATCAGATCCACAAAAAATGTTTTCTCTGATAGGGAAAAATGTATAGGAGGTAAAATCACCAAAGAGTAGAAACATAGAAGATGATATGAGAAGCTGTTTGTTATTGGCAAAGCAAAGAACATAGATGTTTAAAAAACATGAACATTGGAGAGCTTGCTATGATCTGGTGACACAACTCAAACCCTGGGACACAAGAGGAGTGGTTGCAATAATTTGTTTGGAGAATGAAAACAGCTAAATGAAAGGTAATTCTTTTCTTCAAAAACTTTGTAATTAAATTTGATGCAGATCATCTAGAACTAACAAATGAGAAACTTGTATGGTTCCCAGCAAATACCACTTGCATCATTCAACCCATGGATCAAGGAGTTGTGTACTGCATCAAAGTTGATTTTAGAAAGTTTTTGATGCAGTCTCTTTAATTGCTGTTGATTCTGCTGACTAATTTAGTGAAGTAATAAAAAATGTGGTAGATCTGGACACCACAAACTTGTTGACCAGAGCAATGAAAAATATGAGTAGGGAAAGTTGCAGAAAGCTTCCAAAGATCTGGTTTGTTTTCCTATAAAGAAGTAACTACCTATGAAAATAGTGAATTAAATACCAACATTAATAACCTCACATCCAGTATGGAGCATGATGTAACTAGAGTGACAGTTTGTTAAGATAGATGAAAACATAATGATCACTGCCAGTGATCTCAACATTGATTCCTCTGAGGAATATAGAATAAAGATGAAATGTTGAGATAAATGAAATAAAAGAAAATCATGACAGAAACTAGAAAACTATAAAGAGATTATTCATCATATTAGAGAGATAAATCTTTGCCCAATAAAATGACATCGAACTCTAAGTTTGTTAAATGAACAAACAACAAGAAGAAGGAAAACTTTTGTGCTATCTGAAAACTAAGCAGTATGTCATCAATGATTATTTTCTATTGATAATACCAGGTTGTTCAATAAGAAAAACACGATTTAATGGTTTGAAATACATTTTATTATTCAATATAATATCCCTGTACTACAACATACCTGTTCCAGTGATCTTCTAATTTATAGATTCCATCCCTGAAGTGAGAATCTGGAAGACTGTCAAAATACACTTCCATGGCTTCTATTACCTATCCATTTGACGAACATTGTTTTCCACACATGAATTTTTTGAGTTGAGAGAATAGTCAGAGGGAGCTAAATCTGGCGAATAGGGTGGATGTTGCAACAATTCATACTCTAATTTACTGATTTTCGTGATGTTTTTTTTTAACTTTGTGAGAGGGTGCACTGTTTTGATTATTTTTTTCTTCAGTAAACCGGGTCTTTTCTCACAAATTTTTCTCTCCAGCTGGTCCCTAAGGTTACAATACATAATCTGAATTTATTGTTTTACCAGTTTGGAGGTAATCCATGAACAAAATTCCTTTTGCATCCTAACAAACTGATGCTAACACCTTTTAGCCAATTTCTGGACCTTAACTCGCTTTAGAGCCGAAGAACCGGGTTCACACCACTCTTTAGCCTCTTGTTTTGATTCAGGATCATGATGGTAGACCCAAGTCTCATCCATAGTGATGAAATGATGCACAAAGTCCTTCTTATTATTTCTAAAATGCTCCAAATGTATTAAAAAAGTTTCCTGTTTTTTTAATAACTTTTTGGGGCACTTTCTGAAAAGCCAGACAGCTAAAATTTGGCATGAGCACAGGATTTGTGACTATATTTTACATTCACAGTTGATATCTTCCAAATTGGTCCATGCTTTGATGCCAGGGCAGGTTAAATACTCCACCATATGAAATGTACAGGAAACTCAAATAATATTTAAAGGTACTTCCCAATATGATTTCCCGTTGAAACCTAAGCAATAGTTAATGAAGGAGCTTCTGAACCCTAATTTAAATGAACATCTAACTTTATGATCCTGGAATCAATGCTAGAAAGGTTCAACTTGCACCTTTTTATAATACATGGGGTGAATATTGATATTTTTTTGCAACACATCCCAAAATAGATAAATAGGTGTAACTCAGCATGTGGATAGGATTTGTGGTGAGAAAGTGGATGTGGAGAGGTCTCAATGGAGTAAAATATGCAGTAGATTAAATACTGGTTAACAAAAACAAAGGAAACATGAGGTAAGTGAAAAAATTAGAAAAAGTTCCAACTGCAACTAAGAAATAGGTTTTCAGCACTGAAAGAAGAAGAACTGGTGGCCCATGTTATTGAAGTGATTAAGAGAAAAGCTGAAGAAGAGCACTCCAAGAAATCCAAATGAGAGAAAGTGAGTAAACTTTGCAAATGATGAAACCCCTACAGGAATTGAAGAATTCAAGCACACCAAGGGCTCACACCAAATACGCTGAGCTTTGCAAGTTTATCAGATGGGATATTAAGGAATATGTGAGAAATTTCAACAAAAGAGTTGTGCAAGAGCCTATAGAAAACAACAAGAACATGAAGAAGTCCAGACAATGCCTAGCAATTCAAAAGAAACAGATCTTAGCCAGCCATAAAGAAGATGGTATGACAAGTTACAACAGGCAAACCTCATGGAGGGGATAATACTTACTTAGCAGAATACTTCACCAACCTACACAAGAAGATGGAGAATCAAGAGATAAGCCAAAATTTAAGAAATCTATTCACTATACTCCTAGAGGAAGTAATAGTAGCAATCGAACAGATGAAGAATAGAAAAGGTGGAGGACCTGATGAAGTATTGGAGAAAAACCCGAAAATTGGTGTAACAGAGATAGCTCCCATTTTAGCATAGTTATTCACTAACTGCCTGAAGCAACTGAGAATCCCCAAGGACTGGAACCATGCAAGAATTACCCTTTTGCACAAGAAAGGAAGCAAGGAAGAAGAATTTGAAGAATTACTGCCTCATCAGCCTCCTTCCTGTTGTATACAAAATATTCATGACAGTAATTGCTCCTGGACGACAATTCTAGATACTGCCCAACCCAGAGAACAAGTGGGATTTTGCAAAGGTTTCAGCACTATGGACCACATGCTGCAAGAAATTATCAGCAGAACAAAAGAAGCTTGCTTTATCACTCAAAATTTTTTTATTTATCAAAATTTAAAAAGTGGAAATTTATCTGGAAATGTTGTAAGGTGTTAAAATAGACCTATCACATGGTAACTCTTCTACCCTTCCCTTCCCTTTGCTTCTTCCTTCTTCTAGCCTGATCATGTCGCCTTTTCTCCAGGGCCTCCACAGTTCTCCCCTTAGCCTGCCGTAACCATTCTCCTACGGCATGGCTACACTGTTCAGTAGATATGTCAGCATTAATAAGTTTCAGCTTTTCTTTCATAGCTTCTGTAAAAAGAATTCAATTTTACTAGATATATATTATACAGAGATATATAAACACACTTAATTACATGTCCATGCACTACCTCCAACATGTTACTTATAAGATTAAATCATGGCCGGAGAGAAAATATGGATGAATTATCAGAATACACAGCAACTGATGCACTTAATATCTATCTACATAAAGTGATACAAATAAAAATATATCTTTTCAATCAAAATTATGTTTACATAAATACATATATTCCATGAACTTCATACAGAAATACATGCATCACCAAAACATTGTAAAAAAATCATAACATTTCACTAAGATATACATTATCAAATAAAAATGCACACTTACGGAAAATCATGTCCAGGACTCCACTCAAGTTTTCAAATGAATCTTTGGGCGAGTTTGGGCGACCTTTTAAATTATACTGCAATGCCAGGTCATTATGAATTAGAAATTTCATAATACTGTTTGCCAGTACATTAAAACAAGTTTGTAATGGTCCTTCCTTAACAGGAATAGTCATCCTGTCCTTTGAGTATGACACCTGCAAAAATAGTTTTTGGTAGCACACTTGTGTAAATAAACATTTTTAAAAGGAAAACCATTGGGTTTTAAACATTACAAAATGAGTTCAACCTAGTCAACTAACCATGAATGACTTGTAATGCCTATCACTAATCAGCAACTCATTAAACTCATACAGCTCCCTCTTTGCCTGAATTGGAAATTGGAAGCCCTTGGTTAATACCATCTGCTCCTCTACAGTCAAACTTTCCATACTTTGTTGCTTCATTGAAGCAAACACAGATGATAGCTCAGCAACACTCTGTGCACAGTTATCAATTTTATCGTTTAATATCTTACATGACTGTTCCATTTTTTCCTCTATCTTTCCTTGCCTCTCAAGGACTTCTAGCAGAAGATCTGTATTAAAAAGAAATAAGGTAAGAAAAGTATTTCCTCTAAGAAGAAATAAATATTCATAAAATTTATTTTGTACAAGAGAAAAATGAGAATAAAGAAATTTTCACCCATCAACACATTTTCCCCATTTTCCTTGCTCACTAACAGAGCTATTTCGGTATCAGATGACCCATCAAAATTATGTTGGGGGCTGCAAGAGAGCTCTTCAGGTTCCACTTTCTGCGACATATCATCTGAGTTCAGTGCTTCTGGCAAAAGATAATGAATGAATAGCCTCTCTAAAATATTTTGTTTCCAATGAACATTTTTAATGCCACTGCTCCAAATTAGGTAAATCGCCAACTTTTATCAAATACGAGATGGTGAAATAAGCCATTACTCACAACAATTTAAGCATGAGCTAAAAGTTAATGTAAATGCTAAAAAAGGGCCATGTAGTTATTACCACAAGATGTATTTTTTTCCAAAACAAAAGCAGTCTTTGAATTTTTTGGAGGAGATGAGAGTGGTGAGCATGACACACTTGTCCTGCATTCTAGAAAGAAACGAAGCACTTAAGTAAAGAAGGAACACATTTCATTGAACTCAGGAATAAAAATATGAATTACAATTACCTGCAGCTCCACAAGTTCTGATGCCTTTGCGTATCCGTCTCTCTTTAACCAGAAATTTCAGGTCAATGGCTGATTTCTTTCTAGCAGGTTCTGCAAATATGTTATAATACTTGAAGAATAGATCATACATTTCATACTTAGATATTTACGTGAATACAATGATACAAGAAAACTAATATTTACATACACACTAATATATTTATATATTGTTGAAAACATTGGTGTAATGGTCAAGACTGAGTTCTTATGGGTGAATGAGTGAAGAGGGAGGTTCAGAACCCTCAGGGGATGAATTTTTGAAGGGTGGTTTCTGAGGGTTATCCCTTCCGTCCTTTGGTAAATGCCAGGCAATCCTATGTAATAATATGTTATACTCCCCTTCAGCACTGCCACCTGGCCAGAAAGCCAAATTGCAGTGTGAATTTAAATAAATAAATAAATAATAAGAAATAGAGGAAAAACTACCTTCTTCACAGGAGTCACTTTCTTCCATAAAGACATCAGAATCACAACTGGCATATCTGTGCCTCTGGGGTCTCCTTGTGCATTTATCTAGAGACCTTCCAAGTTTTCTAGAGGCAAACTCCTCCAGATTCATGCCTTCTATATCCACCACTTCATGCTCATCTTTCCTTGCCGCTTGATAAGTATCTAAATAAATATATAAAATTACATACTGATAAAGGAGCTATAATATCTGAAATAAAATTAAACTTCATGTTGAATATATCTATATTAAACACATACCATATGGGACAGGTACGACGAATTTTATTCCAAATATTGGCCAGGATTCCTCATACTTTGCATTTTTAGAAATTACACTTTTAAGCTTTGCATATGAAAAATGTTCGGGAAAGTAAGCCTTCAGGGACTGATTTACAACAACCAGCCAATGTCCTGGTATAGCAGTGACAGTTGGTAATTCATTCCCATCACTGACACCAAACTCAACAAGAACCCACTTCCCTTGCACCTTGTCAATTATTGCCAAATTAGACATTTCCTGCAATGAGAAAAGAAAAATATAAATAAACCCACTGTATAATTCATAATCTAATATTCAATCTTACCTTACTAGAAAGATTAAGAAAAATAACTAAAAATGAAAAAGCACCAAACAACCTATTGTATTTTTGATTGTTAAAGATAAAATCTAAAGCTATGGTGAAGAACTGAACTTACCAACTGCATCATACATATTTAAGCCTGTACTTGTGTAATAACTATATTGTTGCCTGTAATGTGTGTGCCTGAGACAATTTTTTGACATAATAAATGCCAATTACTTGTGATGAATCTGGCGTTCAATAAATATCATACACATCCTTAAATTTTTGTCCAAAGGAATGCAGTTTCCCAAATTCATTAGTAATAAACTACACCACACAAATATTTTCCAATACCACACAGTTGTTTGGTCTCTTTTTACCAATTTCAAAATGCTTATTTTTACTGGAAATTTATGTAGGACTCTCCAAGCCCAATGGAAATGCAGAGTAGATGAAACTTTTTTTCTAAAATACAGGGTAATTACATACTTTCTTACCTTCTATGGCCATTTCTTTTCCAGATATTCTCATTCCTATTTGTTGCAATGGCTTGTCATACTTCGGATTAAATTTCTGTAACTGCTGCATTTTGTTTTCAGATTTGAATACACAGAATATATCTAATGATCCATGCAACTCTACATCATCCACTAAGTGCAATAAGCCATGAGTATTATAAGATAAGGAAGTCAGAGTGCATAGGTGGGAAATTAGATACGAAACATATTTGTTGGATCCTCGTATATTGCAAATGTTGGCATATGTCCTTTGGGAAAGAATTCGAATACCGAAATACAGAAAAATGAAATGGTTACTTATGTCCTCTGATAAAATTTTCTGAAATACCAATGGACTTGCACACAGAAGTAGCTGTGTAAATCCATTCATCTTCTATTGTAAAAACACAAAGTGATCAAGGCTTTTGGCCAAACTCTCAAGGTATATAGGATCGTAAATTAACGATTCTAGTAATTAGATGTCCTAAAAAGGTAGGTGATGATGCTCATCATTTCTATTCTCAAAATCCTTGTCGTAAGTCGATTCTTACGACGAGAATTCCCACGCTAGCGAAAGTTGAGATAACCTTCACCAAAGTGACTGCGGAGAGCCTCTGGATCCGTACAATACCTTCTCACGCCAGCAGTACGTGCCGAAAAGCAGAGGTTCCCGCATAAGATAGCTAGAGAAAGCAAAGGGTGCGAACAAGCGCATAAGGGTGCTAAAAGCGGAAATACGTAATTGCCAGGACAAAGTTTCATGGAGGATACAGACCCTGGAAGCCGCACCACCTTCACCCTACAGCAAAGAGACTGTTAGTACTAGTCTCTTTGCCCTACAGTCTCGGAGAAAACAAAGAAACGACACGTAGGCCCCGAAACTGTCAGTATTATTAAAGATGGAACATTTTTGGCAAGGACCACAATAAAAGTACATGGGGTCAATACACCAACTCACGCCCTCGGTTGCTCCATCGCGAGCGTCGCCTGAGGCAAATGTTTGCCATAATAAATGCCAATCACTTGTGATAAATCCAGCTTTCAATGAAAATCATACATATCATGGAGCAAAGATGCCAGGGTCTGTATATATCTCCGGTATTTATACCACGAGAAATAGCATCAACCGGCGATTCAACCGAGGAGAAAGCAGTTCAGTGACAGGCACCAACTATTCGAGGAGTCACTCCACCGACCCCAGACTGCGATCCCCGCTAATCGGGCCACCAAAAGTAGGTAAATAAAAACCCGTTCGTTGAATCGAGCCTTTCATTCCCACGTTAACTCCTAATCTCACTACGACATCCTAGTGAGTTCTTGGAGCAGAATTTTTATCGTTATTAATTATATGTTCTGTTTGACAAGTTATGTTGCTATTATCATGAGACAATTGCCTATGACTAGAACTTTTTGAAGGAAAATTACGAGTTAGCAATCTACGACGATGGCGAGCTGACACGGTTTTGATTAATTTATTTCTACCTTGGGCATAGTGAAATGCAAGAGTGATGCTACCTGGAAAGGTATTTCATAATACCAGTGAATTTCATTCGTTCTCATTACTAAATTTTAACGATTCAGCATTAAAGTTAGCAAAGAGATGAAAAAGGTAGAAAAATATGGTAACACTTACTAATGAAGGACGATATTTTCAGAAAATCGACGCGTCCTTTGACTTTCCCTCTACGGCAGGATCAGAAAAACGATCCCTGTATTCCTGTAATGAAACCAACGTCTCAAACAGCGCAGCGGAGTGTGCATCTGTATTTACAAGAGATACACAACATATACTGCAAATGTATGGATTATAGGAAGTTTTGATCGTTTGTATACATATAACGTCTTCCAAATTTGAACTGCGGGGCCACAACGGCTACAACACATGTATGGCATGCATAGAGTTCGTAGACTAACGCCAGCTATTGTAAGAAGCCGTAATTTTTTTGTTTTCACAATACAACGGCTGCTGAGCAGTGAGTGATTTCATAATTTAAGACGCTTTGGGATAAATCTCTTTTCACTGGTAAGTTTTTATAGGATATTTTTATTAGTTTATGACAAATGGTCAAATCACATGTATACGAGAAATCATAATCCGCTTGTCTTATTACATATATGTTATTAACTACTTGTCAGATCTAGTGGAATTCATAAGTAATTGTAAGATGTCTTGCGTCAAAGCTATTATGTTTCCGATCAATTGCTTATATATACATATGGGTAAATATTTGATAGTGGTTCGACAGCCTTTTTTTTTTTCACCCACAGAAAATGCTCATATTTTCACAGAATTTGGACCACGAACACTGTAATCCTTGCGCATTTAAGATATGTTTTTAGTTTACAATTGTCGTAAAAACTACGGTAATGGCACTCATTTTAAGTAGACAACTACCGATTTTTCACTCCGCCATGATGGATTTGCCTGTAGTTCTGTCATTTGCTCACCAGATACCCCAGGGATCGAGGAGTTGAGTCTCTTGCGATTTCAAGGAAATTTCTGGCGCGAAAGACAAACCAGGAGCATGCGTTTTCTATGAATATTCGGAATTCCCAATCCTCTACAATCTTACGGGCGCGTGGAGTGAAACAGGGGTGCTAGGGTGGGAAGGTACCAAGGCCGTATATTGCCGTTTTTTGAAATTTTTGGGGAGGATTTTCGGTTATATCGGCGTTGGTAAACACCGATTTCTCGGGAAAAAAGCGGAAAATCACCATTTTCAGCAACGGAAGATTGTTCCGGTGAGATGTTGCATGATCAAAAAAAGTGAAAAAACCTTCCCATTTTTTACTTTTCTTTCGTTATTTTCGGTTGCATATTATCAGGTATTCCTGCTTTTCAAGGTCTCAATCGCCTTTTTGGTAAATATTTCATAGTGGTTCGTCATGTAAGAGATTGTTTTTTAAAAAAAACAAAGGAGGCCAAACAACCCCAACCCTACTCAACCCAACCCAGACCGAAGAAAAAAAGGCGATATAGACG
>KZ308920.1:404503-422016 GCA_000376725.2 Ladona fulva | reverse complement strand
ACCACCCAACCCAACCCAATAGTTGTCTAAAAAACCAAAGGAAGCCACACCACCCAACCCAACCCAATAATTGTCAAAAAACCAAAGGAAGCCACACCATCCAACCCAACCCAACCCAATAGTTGTTAAAAAACCAAAGGAAGCCACACCACCCAACCCAACCCAAAACCAATAGATGTCTAAAAAACCAAAGGAAGCCACATCACCAAACCCAACCCATTAGTTGTCAAAAAACCAAAGGAAGTCACACCAGCCACCCAACCCAACCCAACCATACCCAAATCCCAGAAAAGAAAAAGCAATGGAGACCAAAAAGTAACAGGGATTACCCAAAATATGTAAAAGATATGAAGGAATTTTCAGTTAAAAAACGAAAACAAAGCCATACTACGAAAATTGTCAGTGAAATGTTACGTTTCATTTCGTACAAACGGTTATGAGGCATAAACACCGTTGTTTCGTATTGAAAACAGTAGAAAGAATGATACAAATGTTAAAAAATGTGAAAGAAAAGAAACATATAGGTAGGATTTTTCAATTTCTTTATCGTTCGCAGAAATTCCGATTTTTAGCAATTTTTCCCGAGAAATCTGTGCTTACCAACGCCAATGTGACCGAAAAACCGCCGAAAAAATTACAAAAAACGGCAATATACGGCCTTGGTACCGTCCCACCCTAGTACCCCTGTTTCACTCCACGCGCCCGTAAGATTGTCAGAATATGGTATTATGGTATATTTTAGATGTGAAGTTAGTTAGTATCGCCCTATCAGCAGGTTGGAGAAGCTCCAAAAATGGCGAAGAAAAAGTCGTGAAAACAGTCATTTATCTAAGTAAATATCTCAAAAAGTATTGCTTTTAGGATAATGAAATTTCATTTCTTAAATGCGCATTCTTTCCTCTAAATAACAAAGTATGAATCAAAAACGTGCGATAATTGGTGTAGGAGCTATGATGTTTTTAGCTGGTGGACCCCTTCGCAATATTTACCACACCATTTGCTGTTTTTGATAATTACACTGGAAAAGATTGATTGCGTTATACTATCATAGAATATCTACTTGCATGCTCATTCAAACAAACGTAGAAACATCATCGGATGCAAATAAAGGGAAATTAAACAAATGGGGACAAACATAAATAGAGAAAATATGACTATACAGTGGAACAGTGAAATATCTGCTAAAGAACATCTTCCAAAAGTGTTTTTACGGGAAAATTCATGAACTCGAATTCAACAATTGCTTTCGTCGTACCCCTGTATAACCATAACAGTTTTTCAAATTCCGTTTCTTTAATAATGTACTTCGCATTTTGAATAGAAAGTATTTTTTACTAAATGTAAATGTAGTGGCCAATTTTAACACTGAGTGGGATATTCCCCATCGGTCTCTTCTCAGGGAAGAACATTAGATAAAGAGTAGCTTGACGGTGTCCTTTATAAGCAAACTCACGTTACAAAACATCAAATTAACCAGAGTTGCAATGAAGTGTTGGATTTTGAGCAGTCTTAGACAGATCGTACATTTTGATGAATTCCAACCTTTTTCGTTTAACGATTTGTTATTGATCAATTATGGTTCATCTAAAATATTGCTACATTGTTTAATTAAAATGACGAAAATAAACAAATAAAAGAGGGCAATGTCTTTGCTCCAAAAGTTGATCGTATTCAAGCTATGACTGCAAAAATACGACGAGAATACAGTAATTAATCATTCAACAAACTTAGCAAGAATCACACCGATGTAAAACAGCAATAGTTCACGTGCTCTTTATCTATCCCGTCTTCAGCTGTAGCGAAATTAAGTAAAAGAAAGAAGAATCTTACTAAAGAAGATCTATTCTCATTTTAAGGTTAAAGGAACGTTTTTGTATATTAATGATCCATGAAAACATTCCCTACTCTTTTTCGACGGGCAAGAAATAACAAGTTTTACATCCCGCTTAAAACACCATTGGGTTATATCGCGAATCAGCCCTTTGAAAAGCGGTTTTACTGCTTGCACACGACGTTGATTGTTATAGTACATATATTCGTTAATTTTTTCGTCGTATGTGTAACATGGGTTTATTTGAGGAGGGAAAATACGAGAATTCTTTCCCAGGGTTTGGATTGGTTTTAATTCCGTATATCAACCCGTAGTAGCACGCGCACACAGGGAACATCTATCCGTCAATATTATTGTTTCTGTGTTTCATACATATATTTCTCTTCAGCACTGATGAATGAAATACATTTCCCAAAAATAAGCGTAGACTGCTATTTGCATTTCTAAAATTGCTTCTACAGGTGAAGCTTTTCCGCGTTAATATGTCACCGTTGCAATTTAGCTATGAAAATTATTTGGTTTATTTCTATTTCTACCAAAATAAAGATGTAGTACTTCAAAAGGACACACCCAACCCAATTGAGTAACATGTGTGTGGCCATGGAACAGTCAGCAATTAGAAGCATAGTTTCATCTATTTTTTCCATCTTTGGACAGCAAAAGCATTACTGCAGGAACTTGGTTGACAGTTCTGCACCACAATTGGCGAAGAGGATTTAAATGTTGAAAATTTCCTTAATTTAAATGACAAATTTAACAATGCATTCCCACCATAAAATTCATAATATTGTTACAATCATTACTGCATTTGTGAAAACTAAAGCTTAATGCAATCAAACTTTCAATATGACGGCCATCTGTGTCAGGCCAAGAAATTTTTACCTTACCCTCGTAAGTAGTGGCTACTAGGCAAGAAAAAAAAGTGCTGTAGGGGAACCCTGATTAGAAGGAAAGAACAGAAACATATAATGTTTGTTTGGCTGGTTTGAAGTGGAGGAATCAGTGAGGACGAACTCCAGAGTTCTATCTATAGGAATCCTGAGAAAATACCTGAATTTGGTTACTATGATAAAGGTTTTTGCAGTTTCCAATACAGAAGTTATTTCAACTAAAATTATGGTGTAAGTTTTCAGCTTATTAAAAATAGTTTTTCTGTGACATATATTTTTAAGAGCTTTGATATCTTAGTTCTTTTTCAAGAGCTACTTTTTCTTCCATATTATCTGCCTTATAAATGCTATAAATATTAGTAATTTTCAGGTATTGAGTAACCTAAAAAAGTTCTAGCTTCAAGCTTGTTATAATAAATTTCATTTATTTGACCTTAATTTCCTCACCCTAGTGCTGCTTTAATTTTTGTTTTCAATGTACCACCAGTGGTCATAGCTGCCACAAGAATGTATTTCCAGGTAAATCAAGAGGATTAATGTACCTTTTACTTACTCCCAGAAACAGTTTTTGATTGAATGGCAATCTTTACCTATTATGTGCAGAATAAATAAGTTCATTTTCATATTTTCACCCTTTTGATGGAAGGCAGTAAAATAATATAATAACTGAGGAAATGTATACATGTAGTGGGCCATCCTGGCTACTATGCAAATTTTCCTTGATGGAAGGCAGTAAAATTACATTACACTTGAAGTGTCTATCAATTTCGAGTCTTCTGACAAGACCAAATACCTTTATACCAGAAAACTTTGAGAATTCTAATTATTCCTTCTTTTCTGCCATTATCCAACCAAAACTTCTTTGACAACCACAAATACCAGCAAAAAATCTTTTAAGTTTCCTTGGAAGGATGATTAACAGAAAATAATTCAGAAATTTGATGATATTTCTTGTTTTTGGAGCAATTTAAAGATATTATCAGATGATAGAAAAAATCATAAAAATTATCACTTCATGAAATCAGAATAATTCTAGAATCTACCATGCAATAATTTTCAATAGGTTTCCAAGATTTCCTTCGATAAGTAGTAATTTTTGCAGCACAAAATCAAGTTTTAATTAACCTCATGTTATTTTAAATTGAGGAGAGTAACAATCAAAATAAGATAAAAACAAATTTCCTTCAGATAAATCTAAAGATTCTCCAGTATTAAAGTATAGCTATTGGTTTCACAAAATGAGGCAGATCATCAACAATTAATGATACCAAATTCTTGAATTTATTTTTTATAATGTCACACAACAGCAGAAGAATTCCACAATCTTTTTCAATTTCATAGATTAATTAACATTGAAGTTTATGCAATATATATAACCACCCTCTCCTTTTCCTTGAATAATTTACAGTGAGATTGTCAGAATGTGAATTTCAAAATAAATTTTTCTAAGATTTCAAATGCTACCATCTCTACCTGGGTAATAAATGATCAATGGGTCAATGAGAAGGCAAACCGTCAAATTTAGTGCAAACTTCAAACTCATTTTAATGACTTAGAGAAACTCCTAAATATACACACTTTAATAACCAAAACAAACAATACACTGGTTAATAACATCTGTAATATGGAAAGAACACGATGACAACGTGCAATTCTAGAACTGTCTTTTTACGCCTGGGATTGTATAATTATTGCCCTTAACACTATATCATAGCAGTAGTAAAACATCTTTCATTTGAATCTTGTCTACGAAGTACATACTACCCATTTCATGTTGATACATCTTAAAACTGGATATTAATCTCATCACGAAGGATATGTCCACCTAGAAATACTTGAGCAATCTGTTGGCACATCAATTACCTTGTTTTCAATGATTTTGTCAGTTCCACCAGTTTATATAACTTCATTCCCAGGGACCCTATTCATTTCTGCAAATACTCCAACGATACTTTTGTACTTTTTGTCGACTAAAAACTTCAAGCCATTAATAAACCAACATCAATCATGAAACACTTTCAAGAAATATGCATATAAAAGTGTGCACATAATGGTCTGATTCAAAGACCACATTCATTTAAAATATTGATTATCAAAACCAACACTTTCTTTCCATTGAGGGTCACATCTAACTGGTCAAACCCTGAGTTATCCATAATAATCCATTTAAAATACACACCTCAAGTTATAAATGGAAAAGAACAATAACCAGACCAATATCAATAATGTCACAGGAAGAAATGGGTAGCAGCACACTATACGTAAGCAAAGCACTATCAATATGGAATCCTCTCAAACTGATTTGCCCTGTGACTCAATGTTGTGATTTTCATAAAAATTCACTCCCCACCCCTGCCCTCAATAAAGGGTTTAGCCCATGTTCACATCCATTCACCATAAGATCACCAATTTAAAATGGACATTGCTAACATGATGGTTTAGCACTGTTCACATAAATGACTAGCACAAAATATAATGAAAAACCCTCATTCCCCACACAATATTATTACACAAATAATCTCTGCATCATCTATTCCTACTAAAAAAATTTAAACGCATAAAAACAATACTGCTTAGGATATGACAATGTTGAAAGACTTAGTATACTTAAAACTACTTCTTAATATGACCCTGTTTGTTAAAGGCTGGATTTTTCACAGATACCTTTGTTCAACAAAAAACACTAAGTCGTTTTAATTAAACATCCGAATTGGCTTCATAAACCTGCTATAAACTTCCAAATAACAAAGAGCTATTAAAATAAGGAAAGAATTCCTTATCAATTAGCAATAAATGATTTGAGTACTCCAATATTGGCTTTACAAGCCACACTCAAAAGTGAGAGTGGGAGAAGATGTTCTCTCCTGCATCAGTACCACAAGAGTTCCTGAGTTTCACTGCCGCTTGGGCCAATATGACATCAACAAAGGGGTCATGAGGGCATGCTAATGGTAATTGAGAGCACAACCAAAGCACAAAAATGGAGAGAGAATCAGGATTTGCAGTGACACAAAATGGGCAGTGAGGGATGAGGGCAGTAGTGCCATTCTAGAGTAAATAATTAAAATACCCTCAAAATTATTTGGCACAAATCTCAGTTGAACAACCCCTAAGAATGATTACAGTCAGCAATTTGTATGGCACGTTTTTGCAATGGATTTACCTCAAGTATAGAATATTTAACAAGAGCAAAACTTCTATTACATTAACCTTATATTATTTTCAGAAACATGACCCTGATCAGTAAACCATCCTTAATCCTGATCACATGCTGACACCAGCCTTAAGGCCACACTATCCCATCATTAAAAATATACAATGGCCAATGCAGCCAAATTTGTTATACACATAGCAATGACACTGTATAACATTACCGGTTTTAAAAAGTACCAGAAAATATGACATGAAATGAAGAAATTATTGGTTATTTTAGATAAATTTCAATATTGCAACTATAGTTTCAAGGAAGGATAATAGTTTACTCAACTTCCAGTACAAAATTTCTCAGGGTGATGTCACATACTAAATAATATTTAAGAAATGCATACCAACAGCAGTACATAATTAAGGCCCCTTTGCACCAAAAATATAAATTTCAGAACTCAGATAATGATTATTATTGCTCTGAGAACTGTTAATTTATATAACTCATCATATATTATTTGCACGATGATATCAACACACAACAAAAGCACAAACATTTGTATACAAGAGATTAGAAAGGATGGATTACCTAAAAAGGGGAGGTCATTTCTACACACTTCTCAGCAAATACACAATTTGATTGAATTTATCTACTTGTTTAAACAGGTGTTAATGGTGAACCCTGATATGCTATAAATTCTCAATATATCAATTAAAATCACTGAAATTCATTCAATAAGAGAAAATTTAGAAAAAGAAACAATATAAAAATATTTACAATAAAATTATAATACAATCTCCTTTTAACAATAATAAAAAAGAATCTTTCTCTTGTATCTTTCTTAATGTCTTTTTACAGGGTATGCTTAAGGAAACTGTTTTATGAGCCAATGTTTCAACAGTTTAAGACAACATTAAAACTGATGCTTCTGAGTAATGGTCCATACAGCAGATGTATTCAGTTGGTTTGTGGACCACACACATCAATAACTCAATCAATATAAATAAAATTTTAAAAAATACTTAAAAATCAGAATTTGAAGAATCAACAAAAATGAAAAATATCAATTAAAATCCAAAAAAGAAAACTTATAAATATTAACATCATCTCAGAAAACATATCCTAGCGTAATAATGACAATAAACTACAAAATCCTACTTGTTATTTTCTCAAACATTTTAAAAAGAAACTACATATCTGAGTAGGTGATGCAATAAATTTCTTGTTAATATATAATTATATATATATATATATTTCATTTTTTTCCATTCTGTATTACATTAATGGAAGTTCATACACCAACGTCCTTCCCAAAACACTACTCCACAATTCAGTTCAAATGAGAAGAGAGAGACATTGATTGCTTCTTTTAACGATATGTTGACTGGGAATTGCACCTTTTCAAGGCACTCTTTCATTCCCATGAAAGATCTCTTCTCACGCTAACTCTTGCAAACAATACGCATTAACATTACTGGTTGGTGAATCACAGCTTTCAAGAAGTTAACATCACATACTTAGAGACCATTATTTGTACCATGTTTCCCGCAAGCAGCTACCACAAATTCTCGTCAGGGGACTCTTGCGGGAAATGTTTAATCATTGATGAAATAGCAGGAACGCACCTCTCTCGTCCTCCGCATGTTTAAAAGGAAATCGCACCTCATAAAATCAATTCCTTCCGTAGAAAATGACAATAGCGATCTTCTAATCACAGCTACTAAGGGCTATATGTCATATAGACACTGCTCCCTAGGCATAATAAAATAGTGCTGTACAATATCATTAGATTTTACAATTGATCATACTAAACAGTCAAGCAACTGGATACATTTCCAATAAAGATCTTCACACAAAATAAATTCCTAAAATCTAATGATGTTCCATGACAAGTGAATACTATTACTTTTCCTCATAAAGAACAATGCATGAGCAATCAACCATTGTTGGCTTATTGATAAAATGAACATTTGGCACAATATTTGGCAAGGAGTTAAAAATAGCAACTATAAAAATGCCCTACACAAACAGAAGATATCAGGTTAGTAGCTACCAGAACTGTTAAATGGATTCACTGACAGGAGAGGTCTACTAAAATCATCTAAATCCAAACTTGTTCAAACAAACGGAGGAAAGTGGTCATCAACTCATACATTTATCAGATAATGCTTTAAGGTTAATTCAGAGATAGATGTGAAAAACCCTTACACAACTATGAAAGAACAAGGAGAGATGGATTTCATGGAGAGAGGCAAGCATTAGGGAGACGAGTAACAATTAAATGACAGCAGACGCACAGCAAGCTGATTCGATCCTACTGTTCAGAGAGTTAGAAATGGTATGCTTTTTTCAAACAACAAAAAGGAAAAAGAAATAGAAATCTTTTTACAAACACTTCACAGGGTATTAAATCCCTGTCATTATCTTCCTAATTATGAGCCATCTATTAAAAAAATCACAAATCTTTGGTTTGATCCCTTTACCGTTCATGTTCCAGCCCCCACAATCACTAAAGGCCAGTGGAAGTCAGTTTCATCAACCCTTTCACTCTCCCTCATGAGAAAACTGTCTTTTAGAAGTTATTGACCATTGTTTCCCCCAAAGCATTCTCAGACCACGCTTAAGTAATGACCAAAATATGTATTGCTGATATTAATGTATAGGAGCTTTGACAATATGATTTGGTGCTATATAGTGATATCCCGGCATGGCCATGGCAGCTGTCTCCATGGATATCCTACAAAAAGAGGAAAACACAATAGATGGAGAAAAGAATCCACATGAAGGGAGAACTCTGGTCAACAATGTCATCAGCCACCAAGAAAAAGTACTTTTACCACCATGATTAGAGCAAAATACTTCTAATATCCAGGAACTGAAACATCAAATCAGTACTTCTCTCAATTTTATTTCAACCCCTTTGCTCACGAAGAGTTAAGCCAGTAAGTAACCTTCCACAAAATTACAATTTCAACGAGATTTTACATAAACTTTAGGTAACAGCCAACTACTTTGAAGCAACAAGTAAATGGCATCGGAACAGGAATTTCCAAAATCCCTGTAAGGATATTCATCTGGAAGGGGTTAAATTGACTTGAGCTGCTTTTTAGCACCTGCCATTGTCTATGAGTGTGGAAATATATCATGTCCAAAAGTTTTTTCATGGTGGTAAATTTAAAGAGGGTTTAGGGTCGGAGAGAATCAAGCCTTATCAACTCAATAATATCACTTCAAAAATCATCCACACAATTCAAATCCCGATAAGACCAGATTCATAAAGAATAACAACTGAAAACTATATACACTTCTTAGAGACATTCTATTGAATTTTCTTGTAATACAGAAAATATGCCAAATACAAGAAGGGTTATGCTTTCCAAAAAGCCAAGAGAGGAAGTAAACAATTTCCATATACACCTTGGCAGAATAGAAATCCATATCCCCTTTTAGAATATAATGATCTGAATTTTCAAAATTTTACAATATAAAAAATGAAATTCATTCTATCCTAACAACATTCAAAAATACTCTATCAAATAGATTTAAAATTTTTAGACTCATTAACACTCAATTTACAACTTACTATTGTAAATTTTTTCATTCAGAATAGACAACAGATTGTACAGATGGAAATTTTAATAAATTGAATACTTATTGTCAGCATATTGAAAACATTTAACATGAAAAATTTTCCTTGGTTGCGCCACTATATAAAATAAAACTTTTGTTTACTCTAATGCAAAATCCTTTATTGACTGTTTACAACATAAAATACTAGAGCAAGTCATATTTGTTCCCAATATTTAACTGCTGCAAACCCTGAATTTGCAGCTGTTGGTTCTTCACGAGTCCTACTTTAGGAAAAAATCAACGATTCAAAAAAATATACAAAAGAACAGGAAACAGATATCCACAATGATGCACTGAAAAATTATATCAGCTATAAAACTTCAATTGGAACATCCTAATATTCCAACTCTTGATTTGAAGTCAACTACGCATTTAATGATGAGTAAGATGGAAAAGAAGCTAATCTTTTGATATGTCATTAAAATTTCAAAATCAATAATAATATTAATAATAATAATAATAATAGAAGTATTGGTTCTAGGATACACTTCTTACCCATCTCCTGATCGCACACACACTCACAACCCTAAAATACATGGCAATTATGTGTCACCAGTCATTCAATCGGATGAGGAGTCCATATTCTATCTGTTAACCAGTTCCTTCTATCTCAACACTTGTTCCTAGAACTCATAATTTTCCTCTTTCAGAGGCTAAAAACAACATGTAAAAAATATAAGGAAATCAGAAGATGGCTTACAGCAATGATCACCTATTAAGTTAAATTGCAGAAACTATGAAAACAATGTGCTGTCACATGATAGGTCCTAATGAGAACACGATTTATCTAAACTCACAAACTCCAATGCAACACAATAAACCTGCCACTAAACATGATATCAATGTCCTAATATTGTACCTATGTGAACGACCTCCAGACATGATTTATGCATCTATAAGAAAAATTACTGTAACACTGATAATGTTAACTTTTACAAACTTTATTATAACTTCTTTCTTGCGGCTCTTCAAATGCCTAACCATTCTCCCTCCTCTCTAGCCCTCCCAAATAGACAAGGGCTGCCAACAACATAATAAGCCTCAAATTCAAAAGAAACCTCCCAATATATCCAATCTCCAAACAGATAAAATAAAAAATAACTTCCTTTTTGATCGCCCAAAAACACACATACTAATACGGTGCAAACTTGCTCCTTTCTGATTTGATTTTTGCCCCATTAGTGCTTGGCTCATTTCCTGCGCCTGCCCCTCCACCCGCTTGATTCCTCAGCTTAGGGGTATAGGTTTTGTGGGAGCGGTGTACGCCTGTGGTCTGAACAGGGCTGGGCCCGCCCCCTGCCCCACCCCCTCCTCCCAGCAGATCCGAAAGGCCCCCAAGTGCACAGGCTCCGAGGCTGGATAGGGCGTTGAGGGCGCCAGGTTTGGATAGCAGCTGGGCGAGGGGGATGGCACTGGCCAGTGGGGAGGTTGTGTTGGTGGTTGGGCCACCGCTACTGCCGGAAGTGGAGCCAGAGGTGGTGCCTGTTCCGCCGGAAGGGGATGGGTTTTTTTGGGCCTCAAGGTTAGCTTTCTGCAGTTCGATGCTGGGGAGTAGAGAGAAAGACGGGAAAACTGGGAATTAACAAGGATTAAACACTGGCAAAACGTGTACAAAGTAGTAACACAGAGGATTTTCTGGATTTTGGTTTGTGTGGCAGTAAATAAAACTGGACAAAGTAAAAAAGTGGCTATGTAATGGTATAGGTAGGAAGGTTCCGCTTATTTGAGGATTTTTGACTTTTTTCCTCCTAACTAAGGACATCAATGTCAATGAGTTCAGACAGTTGTCTTGAAAGTTTAAATAGTGACTGACAACTGTTCAAATTTAAAATCCCTGATACAAACAGTTTGATTCTTATGATTTTAAGATAAGTTTTTCATCAATTTAGCACAAAATTGAGATTCAATCCAAATACAGGTGCCTCGAAAAATATCAAAACCTTCTAAATAAGAAGTAACGACTTCAATACATCACTTTCAATTAAAAAATTGTAAAATTTCCCAATGGCTAACAACAAAGCTGCTTTTTGGGTGTGAGCACGCAACAATTCCAACTTGGAATCCAGGGAATACCCGAACTGAAATTGGGCTGTAAACTTCTAATCTCAATCTACAAAAATTTACTTTAGAATAGCATGCCTTTTAATGACTGCACAAGCAAAGATAACTGATGGCTACATTAAAGATGTAAGAATGGTGAGAAGGTAGCCAATATTTTGGGGTAGCAGGCATGAGCAGGAAGATAGGGTTGCATCGACATCAGAAAAAGGCAGAAACCAAGCCTGAAGAGGAATCAAAGAGGATAAAGAGTGGAACAGGCCCGAAAGGGGAGCAGGAGAGTTTCTCTTTTACTGTGCTTGGGGCACTACTGATTCAGGATATGGAGATGGCAGCGCGGCGGTTAAGTGGTCATTTGGTAAGGGTTGAGGAGATCCTGAAAAAGACTGTAATGGAACCCAACCCCACATTTCAAATGCACCCCTCCTGCTGGAAAAGAAAACTAGAGTAACAACAGGAAAGAATTGCAAACAAATGACCTTCCCTTTTGTATTCCTGCTTTTTTAAATTGGTTTATCTTAAGGAGATCATTCACAGAGAAAATTACCTCATATTGATCAGGTACTGTGCCAGAGCTACTGAGTCTGGATTTCCAGTGATGGTGATGGTCCTGTCTGTAGTTCCACCCTCCCTCTCTTCACAGTTTGATATGCGAATCATAGCTCCACTTATTTGCCTGCAAATTTTAAAATCATTAATTTGTGCTCCCATCCGAGCATGGAACTAGTAAGCCCATGGAATTCATGTGTACCTTATTTCAGCAATTTTGGTACCTCCTTTTCCTATAATGCAGCCTATAAGCTCATTAGGGACGGTCATTTCGTGAGTCTGGGTTTGAGACCCAGCCGCTGTTCTGTTTTGATTGTTGGCACGAAGTTGACTACCTGCAATGGCAGCTGCTTCTAGAAAATGGAAGTTAAGGCACTCAGTTCTTTATCTTCAACAATCAACTGGCTCCAAATAGAGCTTTATTCAATGGAACCATATCAAGTGTACCTGCTGGATTAAGAGCTCCAGAGTTGTTGGTTCCCAAGCCACCTAAACCAAGAGCAGCAAGACCAGCCAATGGTGTGTTTCCAAGTTTTGAGATCTGAAAGTACATAAATCAACAAAGTCCATCCTGAGGGATCAAGCTCAAGCTCACATGTAACTACACTACCTCATCTTTACGGTACAAATTAATGAAAATAAAATTAAAACATTCAAAATTCTACTCTATCTCAAAAATAAATCAAATTAAACAACATAATACATTTTACTCGCTAACTTCCCTAGATGCTAACTACCCTGAATCACTTCATCTTTATGTAGTACATTGCACTGAATAGCAGTGTATATAAAGTAGGCTCTTTTATTTTATGAACTACTAAATCTCTCTTTATCATTATATTTGACCTGCAGGTTTTTAAGCTCAGTACTTAGAAACTTCATGCAAATCCCACCACAAATACTTTTGATTATTTAACTTAAATAACATTCCAAGAGGTTTGGCAGGTAAACATTCCAAAACTACCTTTTATTGGGTTTCCAAACACTTGCCAATGTTGTTACATAATTCAAACTTACAACACAAGTGCCTATGTCAAACACACGTTCATAACCTACTCTTGGCATCTTTTTGAGGGAAGGGTGAGCTGCAGTGGATTCTGGAAAGGATATTTTGTGAACAAGGAGTATTATCAAATGTCTTTCAGAATTACTTTGTCGCCAGGGAATTATAAAACCAATTTTTCAGGGACACACAAAAGAATATATAAAAAACTTAACACTTATGATAGTCATTATTGCCTGTAAATGTTCACACAGCATAAAAAAATTCCAAAATTAAAATTAACTAAATGAGACTCTAATAAAAACAGTAGAAGAAAACAATGTCAAATAAAACTTAAATAAATATTGTGGAAGGATAATGGTCAGGAGGACTAATAATAAAAGAATGGTGTCCTATTAGGTCAGATATATGCATCAGCTTCAAGGAACTATGGTTATAAATCAGCTTGTGTGAACAGTTACAGGTTTTCTAAGAAGAAAACAGCTGCCAGCACGCCTGGGGGGCCCCGTTGGGAACATAGCCCCTCCCCTGTACATTACCGCCCACTATTCTCAGAACAATTTACACAACATATCCTAAGGTGCGCAAAAGTTTAATTTTAATTTGAATTTAGAACAATTGTACGTAGAAATAAAAAGCCATGCAAAAGTTTAAATCTGCTTATTTAGACACACACACTTATGGGTGTGTGCATACGTGTGAGAATACGTGTTTGTATGGATGTATGTGTGCAAATATTCATATATCATTGTTTTTATGTACAAACAATTGATAGCATACTTTTAGGAATTTCTTCAAATCAGCTCATTTTTATGAGGAGCAAAAGGTGTTTGAGTTGAGGCATGCTCGGTCTTGAGGTAGGCTATTTGGTATGGATTGGGTAATTGAAGTGCCAGACAGAATTGTAAGCTCACAGTACGTCTGCTCACTTGAACTATTTTGATGGATTTTCAATATCGTATGCTTGTTAGTCACAGCTCAAATAACTAACTTTCTGAAATTACAAGTACAAGCTCAAGTGCTGAACTACATTTTGAAGCAAAACCAAAAAACATTCTAATCAGTACACAATGTTAGTGTATTTTAAATAATATGTAATAAAAAATAAGGAAAATAATTAAATCAATTCTCAAGCATAACAAAGGCACGAGCTCCAGTTACCAGGGACCTGACCAAGCTTTGCATTAATCATGATTTGCTCCAGACCCTAACAATGAGGAGGCAGTTGCGCACACTTTAGAAATGCATCTTTTTTGTTTTGAGAGAAAGCGAAATATAGAGACCAAGCATTTTCCTCTTGCTCCGTTTAAAGAGGGGGAACCGGGAGCGGTCCCTGGGAGCTGCAGCACCAGCAGTGACAAATCGGACTTACGTCGGCCAGCTGGCTCATGGCTGCCTGCATGTGTCCGTTCTTCAAGGGCTCCGAGTGGGCTAGCCCGTGTGCCGCAGCCGCAGCCGCGGCGGCTGCAGCAGCCGCAGCGGCCGCGGGGAGGAGCGGAGAGGGGTGGGGTGGCAGGCCCAACGGGGGAGGGGGACCCCCAGGCGGGAGGGCGGCAGGGAACA
Source organism: Ladona fulva (assembly GCA_000376725.2). Lineage (NCBI taxonomy): Eukaryota > Metazoa > Arthropoda > Insecta > Odonata > Libellulidae > Ladona > Ladona fulva. The sequence goes on along the minus strand of KZ308920.1, from coordinate 407,347 downwards.
AGGGTACAGTACTTACGTCTGGGTGGGCGGGCACAGCATAGTTACCCTGGATGGTATATGCCTGTCCTCCTGCCAAGATGACGGGACCAGCCACCTGGGGTTTGGGGCGATAAGGGATGGTGGCACCTTTGGGAGGGGACTGCAAAAGACAAAAAAAAAAATCATCATTTCATGCAAAGAAGTCAACTACAAAGGATCATCTAAAGCAATACCTGGCATTCTATAAGTAAATAGAAATCATTCAAACTTGCAAAAACCAGAAGATGTAGAGAAAATCATATCCAGTGCTACTTAATTGACCTTTAAAAAAATCTGATGGGATTTACTGTCACTTGATGGAAATGCTGATAGCAGAAGAAAGTCTCATGGGAAAGATATCTAAAAGCTACAGTTACAATAATACACAGGATGCTTTATCTAAAGTTGTTACTAATCAAGTATACTATTGTGAGGAAGATGTATTAGGGTTTGATGAGCTAACATACATAAATTTAAATTCAATTCTTAATTGTCTTGAACCTCACGACTACTCAAAAGATGTTCCTTAATGAAAATTATTTTAAATATGCTGGTACATTATTATTTATATGAATTATTCTAAACAGTATGTAAATAAGAAACAAATAACGAAGCAAAACATCATAACACCTCTTTCCAGTGAAATGCATTAATTTGAAAACCATTTAAACAGATTTTAGCAGATCATCAAGGTTGAATTTGGTATAGATCATCATAGATGATTAGGCAGATTGAGAAGCAATATTTACTGTAGGTTAAAGATGGTGGTGGGAGAGGGGTTTTTAGCACCAAGAGGTGATCAGTTGGACTTATTTCTGGAAATGTGGATGAGAAAGTTCAACTTGGAGGATTATTAAGCAGCAAAGAAAGACTTTGGGAGTAATAATACTCATTTTCTGGGTATAAGGAAAACTTGGCTGCAAAGATGTGAACTATATGTAGATTAATCATTAAACCTTGGAAATTATTACTTATCATCCAATTTCTTTTCTTATTACAATCAACAGTCCCATAAGTCCCACAACCCATCACTCCCTTCCACAAAAAGATAGCGAAAATAACAGTAAAAGAAATACAGTAGGAATTTGCATTGTCAATAAATTCTTTGAGCATTTTGCTAAAAATAGAGACATGGTAACCTATTTAGTATGACCTACAAGAGACAAAATTATAAGCTGATTTTCTCCATAGGTATCTTTAAACCTGTTTAATTATCAATGCTCTTTGCATATTTTATCATGATCCTTAAAATACCTTTATATAACTCTTTACCATGATAACTCTTTACCAAGTTACCTGTTTTATCTTCAACACTAAATTGAGAAAATTCTGATAGTTACACAATAGATGGCCTTTTCTTTGGCTCAATGATAAACCATATTGATAAGTAACTTTGCAGAATTTATTCATTTATTATACAAAGGTAAAAAAGACCTATGGTACAACCAAAAACCATAACTTCATGCTAAATCAATCTTTTCTTACCTAAAAATGAGCTCACGCACTACAACAGTGATGTTGTTGAATATGTTATGTTATACATATTCTTGTTTTGTAACTAAAAAACTTTCTTGAGTTAATTCCTACCGTCTTCATACCAAGAGTTGAAAAATCAAGAGGGAAAGTTAATATAGCTTCTTCTATTTGCAAAAGAAAATACTTTTGAGGTGGAAAACTGTATTGAATACAAAGCTGTATGGAACATGATAGTTAATTCACAAATGGATAGGAGTTAAACTATCTCTAAGATATTCAGGGGTAAGCGTCTACTTATAGCTAAATGTTGCAGTCCAAATGCCTAAAAGAAGAAAACAGAATCCTAAATTATAAAAAGTAATTAACCTTCTTGGACCAATAACTAACCAGGTATTAGAGTCTTGCAGGAAAAATTTAAAATTTTACAGGTAATATAAAATATTTACACTGATCTCCAGAGTCATCTAATGAGGAAAAACTTAGATAAACTACCAAATTCCAGTCAATGCTTAAGAAGTAGCAAATTTTAAAATTTGTCGATCCTTTGGCACTTGAGGTACTGCTATACATGCCACAATACCAGCACCTAGAGTGCTAGAGGGTTGATGCTTCAGAGTTACAATAAGGATAAACATCCAAATGATGAAAAAGTTATGTTGTGACAATGGCTGAGAAGATGTGAAATTATGCATACATTTCTAATTAAGACTCATAAAAATTTTATCATGGCATCTTGAAGGCAATGATATATGTGAACAGACATTGCATTACCAAAGTAGCTTTACTGATGGCTAACTCTTAGTAACAACTGATGGCAATGCATCAGTAGAATATCAGTTATTTATATTATTTGCTAATAAATTTAAAGAGGGTTTTTAAGCTGTTTTGCTTCCATAATAAAAATATTAGCTAGTCAATTGATTGTTTTTACACATTATCTAAGGTAAATTAAATATTATTTTAAATAAGAGGTGAATTTGAAACAAAGGGTAAAGGATAGAGAGCATTGCACAGCTGCATTTAAAGGAAACTAAACAAACAACTCTATGAGAAAGAGATGCTGAGAAAAGAGATATTTTTCAGAGCTACACATGATTCCAATAGTGTCACAAAAAACTTTTAATCTATAGTAGTACTAGTATTGTTAAAAGTGCTTTGACTGCTTTGGTCATTTCACACGTGGGCCCCCACCAGGAATCAAACCTGGGACTGCTTTCGCTGAAGTTGAACGCGTTGCCCACTTGGCTATCCAGGAGCCCACTTTTACTATATATTCCTTGCAACATGATTGGTCTAAACTCCAGGAATATTCCTAATAAAATTATATATATATAGTATGGATTGGGTAAT